>SNQJ01S0022192.1:0-15687 GCA_010110895.2 Picea sitchensis | reverse complement strand
GGTAAAATCTCGTTTTGGGAGATAGTCCCCTAAGCCATTACTCAAATCCCCTTCTTCTACCCCCTACCTGGACTCCAAAAATTCTAGGTAGATGCTACGCTCATGCTTCCCAACATGGTTCTTTCCATCCTTGTATGGTATCTCCATCCACCATCCATGGTTCATACACCATCACTCCCTCCTCATACAGAGGGATTACCGATGCATATGCTAGTACAGGCTCTTTCCACACCACCCTAACCCCCAACTGGAGGCAACACCACCACCACTAGGGGAAGATGAAAGAAGAACGATCCCATAGCTCCACTTCCTCCTCGAGCTCAACATCCTTGTGCCTTATGCGAAATAGAAGGACATCCTACTAAAATATGTCCTACTCTTCCCGAGTTACCCAATCTTATCCAACTCTTCAAAGAAACCCCATTTCTTACCACTCCACCAAGTACTTTCATTGTTACTATGGAGTCCTCAACCACACACAAGAAATGGTTACGAACCAATTTCGCTTGTGACATCTTCTCAAAGTATGACCATTACATACTCATCATTTCCTATCTCTACCTCAATTCTTCAAAAAATTAGCCGCAATACACCACACCTCCCTACCTAAGCCGCTTTAGGCCCTCCTTACCCCTTCTCACATCATTGACATTTGTTATGTTTCTTCGTTAGTGTCCATGCAAATGAGATACCATCCCCACGATCATGACATTTGGTTTATGGAAATTGAGCCTTCACAGCATCTACAAGATATCATTTCTACATCTTCATCACCCAAGGACAATAACACTTACCCATTGATGGTTCCCCCTGCCATCTCCCAGTATCTCCTGTCTTCTCGCATTTTCCACTATGATGAAGATATCTTAGAGGAACTGACCACACCTGATTTCCCATGGAATGTGCTCCATCATCGAGAACTTTTCCTCTCATAAGAGGCCTTTCACCCTCCTACCCAAGCCTCTCTATGCACAATAGAAACCAATGATTTCATTCCTTTGGGGAATAATGACTGGTTCAAAAACCATATCCCTACCCCTGATTCTTTTGAAGAAGGAAACATGGCCAACATCTCCCCTACAATCAAAATTGACATTTCCATTAAACCAAGCATCATGGAATAGATCGCCATTGGCACTGCATGCTCCCCCGAAGAAATCATTGCTTGCAAATCTCTCTTTCAGGAATACCAGGATAGTTTTTCCTGTTCATATATGGAGATGCCTGGCCTTGATCCTTCTATAGTTGAACATCGAATCGACACCTGGCCAGATATTGTCCCTGTTCATCAAAATCAACACCCCCTCCACCCATCCAAAGATGCAGCTGTCAAAGACAAAACTGACAAGTTATGCATTGTCGGGTTCATTTACCCCATTGTGTACACTTCGTGGGTCTCCAACCCCATCCTTGTTAACAAAAAATAGGGAACTATTCACGTCTCCATAGACTTTTGTGATCTCAACCATGCTTGTCCCAAAGAAAACTTCCCAACCCCTTTCATTGGCCAAATCATCGATGATTGTGTTGTCCATGAGGTACTTTCCTTTATGGATGAGTTCTTCGGCTATAATCAAATTCAAATCCACCCAGCAGATAAATACAAAACTGCTTTTACAACCCTTTGGGGTACCTTTGCTTATCTTTTCATGCCTTTTGGACTCAAAAACATTGGTGCTACGTTTCAACGGGCCATGACCTACATTTTTCATGATATGTCTCACATCATCCTTTCTTATTTGGATGACCTAACTACTCGATCCAAAAAGAAAACCCAACATTTAGATGACTTATGCATCATTTTCCAATGATGTCGCCAGTATAATATCCACTTGAACCCCCTCAGGTGTATATTTTTCATCACAGTCAGATGCCTCCTTGGGTTCATTGTCTCCCAAAATGACATCATGTTGGACCCCCTCGAGGTCCAAGCTATTACAGAAATTCCACCACCTAGTAATTTACGTCAACTGCAGAGCCTACAAGGTAAAGACAAATTTTTACGTCGCTTTGTCCTAGACTATGCTACTCGCACACATGGTTTTCTCCACCTACTATGACATGATATCCCATTTCGATGGGACAAACATGCTCAAACAACTTTTGATGATTTAAAATCCACCCTATCCAATGCCCCTTTGATTAGTCCCCTAGACTATGATCATGATTACATCATCTACTTATCAGCCTCAGCTATCTCAGTTGCAGGAGTCCTCGTCCAATTAGGGGATGATGGGCATGAACATGTGATTTACTACATTAGTAAAAACCTTTTAGTGACACCGTTGAAATATAATCATGATCAAAAACTCACTTTAGCAGTCATCCTCGTAGTCCGAAAACTACGACATTGCATTTTCCTCCGAACTACGAATGTTGCAACAGATTCTAACCCTATGCAGTACTTGCTTAGTCGTCGATAATTTAATGGGAAATTATCCTGATGGATCATTATCCTCTAGGAATATGATCTAGAGTTCTCTACTCCCAAAAGAAATAAATTTCTTATCCTAGCCGAACTCATTACATATTTTCCCTCGGATGCCAAAGCTTCCCCCATAAATGAGGATTTCCCTGATGAATACCTCTTCTTCATCCCCTTTGACGAACCCTAGTATGGTGACCTACTCGTCTACCTTCATACACAGAATTTTGGGTCTCATCTCTCTCGAGATGATCATCGACAAATTCACCGCCAAGCACCCTGATACCTCCTCATCCAAGACATTCTCTATTGAAATGGGGTAGATACCATCCTTCAACGGTGTCTTACCATCGAAGAATCCAACAAAGTATTGAATGATTTCCACAACAGTGCTTGCGGTGGCCACCTCTTGGGTATGTCTAGCACCCAAAAAATCATTCAAGTAGGGTGCTTCTAGCCCATTTTGTTTCATTACTACATCCATGCTATCAAGTGATGCGACAAATGCTAGATTTATAGAAACAAAACATGAGCTCCACCAGCTCTTCTACACCCATTCATAACAATTGACCCCTTATGTAAATGGGGCATAGACTTCATGACTTGCCATCCTCCATCTAGTAATGGACACAAGTAGATTTTCATGGAAGTGGATTATTTTACCAAATGGGTTGAAGCCATGCCCACATTCAACAACACTGCTAACACAACAACATAATTTTTCTTCAACCATGTCATTACCCGGTTCAAATTCCCACAACAGTTAGTTTCTGATCATGGTAAACATTTTGATAATGAGATCTTTGCAGAACTCTCCTCAAAATTAGGCTTCACCCATGATTTTTCCTCCCCATACAACCCTCAGTCCAACGAGAAGATCGAGGCTGTCAATAAAGTCCTCAAAATCATGCTACAACATATTTTCAACAAACATAAGGCCAACTGGCATCATATGTTGTTTTCCTACTTATGGGATTATCGCACGACGGTCCAAACTGCCACCAGTTTTAGACTGTTCCACCTCATCTATGGGATTGAAGCCACCCTCCCTATTGAGTGCGAAATACCCACATTACACACTGCCATAGAGATCTTACCTGACTCTTCCTACTGACCTTAAAGTCACTTGATGAAGACCATCAATCTTCATTACAACACAATGAGGAAGCTAAAAGACATTCCAATGCCACCTTCAACTACCATGTCAACCTTCTCTCATTCAATGAAGGTGATCTCATGTTAGCCTATCATATCTCCCAATACACTCTAGGCCGTCGAAAATTTGAGTCATTATGGCATGGCCCCTTCATCATCCAACATTGCCTCGCTAAAGTCTCCTACATCTTGGCTTCTACAGAATGCTACCTTCTTAAAAAACCTGTCAATGGATTGTACTTAAAGAAGTTTTATGCCTAAGCGTAGCCCCCGTACCTTAGGTTTCTCTTTGTACACATTTGTATAGTTTTTAGTATTCTTTGCTGCCACAACTTCTGGTGTCTCAGCTATCACCCATGTTATTGACAAATGCATCATCCATCATCCTACCATGTCAGTTATGTTGATGGTACCAACCGCTGGACCTAGAATCTCTCTTCAGTAGCTTGGGCTATCTATACCCCCTCACATATCCTACTCCACTCCAGTGGCATATGTTTAGGACCGACCAACAAAAACCAAGGTGAATATGACGTCGTCATTGGTCTCCTCACCGAGGCTAGTCACAGCCACATTCATCACCTTAGCATTCTATTAGATTCTTAGCTTGTCGTCCTGCAATTCAACAACGTGTATCATGTTCACGATCCTTTCCTCTTTCGCAAATACCTACAATTTAGACTCATATCTCAGAACGTTGATTCCATCACATTTACACATATTCCAAGAAACCTCAATCAAGTAACAGATCACATAGCTAACATAGTATTAGATTGGCATTCATCAAATTAAACAACATCATATAGACATCATCATACATTTGTCAACATGTATAATAGACATCATACCTCATAAAACAAAAAACATAAAGACATGCATGATCAATGTATTGATCATATATATATCAAGGTCATAAATGTTTTACAAAAAATAGATATAAAAATTCCCATAGTCTCATGATTCCCCTCATTCCTATGAGTACAAAATGGGTATCAAATACCCTATACAAAAATCGGGCTCCCAAACCCGTACACACAAAAATCAACACTCAAGGTCCCCCGGAGCTCCCCCCAGGTCCTTATTAGTTGTAGGTGCCCCACCAGATGGGGGACCTCCAGCTCTAGAAGGCAATCGACCAGTCATCGCTTCCCCCACCACTGCTGCTATGTGGATCAATGTATGCCACTTTGTTGGTACCCCCACACATTGGTCAAGGACCTCCTCATCCTAGATGTGGGACCATATTCCCTCAGGAACAATCTGAAGGACCCGCTCAAACTATCAACATAGATACTCTAGCATGGCTCGATATCTCCCTATATCTCTTTGGTCGGTCCTGCACCGACGTCATCTCGTCGATGCCTTTGCCCAGCCCCCGACTCTACAGGATCCAGTTGAGTCGAATCTCATTGAGCTGGCTCCTCGATGACCTATTCCCTTCATCCACGAGGTCCAACATCTACAAAAAAACACCAGATATAATGTTAGCATCCATATATATGTTTGATAATTTTTATCTACCAAAATCACATAAACAAATACAATACATACCTCTTTGGTCCCAGTCCTCCCCAGGAGGTAGCACCATGTCTGGATCCTGTCGGAAGTCCATACCTTCATATGGATATATCAAAATCACCTGTGGCATCTAAATACACAATCGAGCCACCATGGTTGTGAAGTAATGGCCACCTTCCCCTCGTCCATGCCGGTCTAATACATGTTCCCACTGCATCAATCGCGACTCTCTTCGCCCCATTGGCTCTAAAAGAATCTGTTGGCACAATAGAGGTACCCTCTCCAAAAACCAGGCCACTAACATAGACCCAAATTCAAAGCCACCAGAGTCATTATGTCGACAGTGGTTCAGCTAGGACATCATCTTGGTGTGTATCATCACACCCCATGAAAAAAGGTCCCCATCTAGAACCTCCTCTACCATCCTTAGTTGACCACCATCGATCCGCTGAGTACCCAAGGATTCATAGATCCTCACCACCATGGTCATGATGCTCTCAGTCAATAAGTCATCAATGGAATCAATACAGATGATCGACCCTAACATAGGGTTCATCCCAGAACAATGTCAAACCACCATGGTCTCCACTCGATCCTCCCATGGAAGATGGGGATCAACGACTAGTTCCCTCCTACGAAATGGGTGTCCCATCAAAAAGTGCACATCCTCTATCATACCGAATGTCAATGTCAATTGATCCTCCCTCACAACTAAGCACTGCATATGAGTGCTCCACATCCTAATAAGAAGTTGGAGCAAGTATTCATGTGACTGTATAAGGGGGCAGTTAAAAAACTTGACAAACTTGCAGACTTCCAAGTGTCTACGTACACCCGATTGCACCCTCGCAGCCTCTCGTAACTGGTCCCATCCCCGCTCTTCCCAATGGACCGACATCATGTTCTAGAATATTTTGATCACATGTATCCACCCAGTAACATATAATCAACCACATCATCCATCAAAAAAGAATAAATTTCAAACAAAATAGACCACTAAGTATGCACACAGTGCGTGAGTTTTCCCCATCCAGTTGTGCATCAATGTGCGACTATTCTTCAAACAGTTGTGCACTTATGTTTATTTGTCTCTCTCATATCCAGGAACATATGTCCAACTTTCACTCATAAAGGAATGCATCCCATGCATGCTTGTCTGGCCAACCCACATGTCCACATGTATGTTTGTCTCAAGGACAGCCACACATTATGTGTGCATTTCCTCACCACAGCCGCACACTCGTTAGTGTGGAACTGTCAAGGAAAAACCCTCACATAATGTGCAGGAATCCAAGTTTTAGTTGTGCGCACGTGCATGGTTATTCCCCCTTTTCCCATGCACTTGTGGGCCCCTACCATTAAAACCCCCTGTATGGCCCTCTGTACATCCCTTACCCACAATCTATCAATTTCACAATGTGCAGGATGATAGGGCCACTAACCTGTCTCTTGTTGCTCCTGGATTGGTAGTCCCACGTTCCCGTAGTCTTTAAATCCCCTCATAGCTTTCTTGTGAGCTCAATAATAGTGACAGGTACAAATGAGGTGTAATTGTGGGCCCACCATCAATATATAGTCCCTTTTGCCCAAATTCTACACTCTGTTACAAGAGCCCAAAACCTTTGTTTTTCGATCTGTTCTTAGTGACGAGATCCTCATCCTGCCATATACACATTCACATTCCACAAGATATCATCTGCACTTGGCCCCACAGGAGCATTTTTCTCATTCCATGTTCAGGTATGCATGCTCAATTTCAGATTTATCAAATAGTTGTTATATGTTCTTTATCATCAGATATTGTTCACGTCGGGTATTTGGTTTTCATGTGTGTAGGTACTTGTTCAACAAGATTTACAACCCCTTTAGGTATATTCTTGACATTGACATTTAATTATTCCCTTTGTAAATCAATTTCATATCCCAATCACACCCTCTAATAGTTACCTATAGGATCCCTACATTCAACTCTGCAGTATTTTTACCTCTTACATCGTTTGATACTGTCATCTGATAGCACTCTCCCCTACATGAGTTTTCCCAATTCATAGTTCTCCTCGACAACTCGACACTCATGTTGATTTCACCCCCTAGGATTGGGAGTATTGATAGTATTTTTCACTTTCGAGAATGAACCCCATATTTCTTCTCATTATATTTCTAAGCTTCCCAATGGACTCCTAGATCATATCATCCTACATTTGGTTCTATTGAATGCACCCCCAGAATTCCATTATCCCTCCATCTCATCCACCGTCAGTATTCCCACCTGCATATTTTCCTCCATTCACTTACCTAATACAAAAACCCACCCATGGGGCCCCCACCCTCCACTATTTATCTTTCACAAACTTCTTCTCTAAACAGGCTAAGCCATCTTTCACTAAGGCACCCATTTCTGTATATGTATATTCAACCCCAATTATTATTTATTCTTTGGTAATTGTATAATGATGCAGACCCCCGACCCTCGGTCCAAGATCCACACAGGATCGTTCTAAATATTCCCCTGAGTCAAATTGACTCTTCAATTTCCTCACAGGGAATACCTCACACACACGATGGTGTATCCACAGGTCCTTATAAGTTATGCTTGCGTGAGAAAACACCAGGAACTAAATCTGCCCACTTGAGCAAAAAATATGATCGTGACCTTTTCCAAAAAGGGATTTTGGGTTTTGCGACTTCGTGAATCCTATTGTCGAGTCTCTGACTCTTCAACCCTCTGAAACCTGAAATGCCAAAATATCGAAAGGCCGAAATCCTTGACCGCTTCCTCCTCCAAAGGGTGTGTCACATTTCACAACTTCAGGATTTCCAATGCAAAGGATCCCAACTCCTTGTCCTCAGAAATGAGAAAATGTTGAAACCCAAAATGTTCAGTGAAGGTTGGCTCTCCAACAAATATGATTGGGACTTTTCCACAAAGGACAATTTTGGACTTCATGACTTTGCAAATCTGGATGCAAGCTTATCGACTCCTCAACCTCTGAAACCTGAAACGTTCAACGAAGGTTGACTCCTCCTGTCGACAAGTACACGCCACCTGTCTCCTCCACTGTACTCTATTTTCTATGTGGATTCTTTCCACCTGTCCACATGAGTTTTTCATCTTTCAGGACTTGAACAAACATCCGACAGTCGTTCCCCTCCCTTTTCAAACACCGAACTGTGAAATCATGCCTTCAATGGAATCAACGGCTATAAACCTCCCTTGATCCGACGGCCTACGTTCCTTCGAGATTTCGAGCACTAGGATTTTGAAACTATTAATCCCAAAATCACTTGTCACTTCGATCCCCAAATTCCCAAAATGAGAATTCACACGAGATCCGACAACTCTCATTGAATTGGATCCAACGGCCCCTATCTCTCTTGAGATTATGATTGAAAAATGGCAGTCACCTTAACTTCCTCACTCCTTCGCAAGATCCAATGGCTCTTGGGTCTTCAACACTTCTCAAGGAAGTGTTTCCCGTTGTTCGATTACACCCTTGATAATCCCTTTCTTATTTTGGGAATGTGAGTGACCAAAGATTTTGGCCTGCACTTCAAACTTACGAATCCCGAAATGATGAAATGATCTAATGGCTCCACTGACCACGATCAATGGTCCTCATTGATTCTTGACACCAGAGTGGTGGGTTCATCCAACTCCTAACCACCTTCCAGCTCCACTGGATCCTATGGTCCTTGCAATTTCGCGAGTATTCCACGAAGAATTTGGACCACTCGATTCACTCCTCTAGAATCTCTGGCCAAACTGACTCGGCATCCTTCCATTGGAACTTAACTTCTGTGAGATGACTTTGATCCCCATATCCCTTTGAACACTTCAAAGTTGCTATCCCTCCTGAGCTTTCTATGGTAAAACCAAACCTCAAAAGGGCTCCTGCATGCACTCCTTGCGAAAAAATTTCAAATAACTCCTGGTTATTTGATTCTTCGACTCTGTGTACTCCTTGCAACAGTAGTCCTTCAACCTTCACCTTAGTTGATAAGTTATAAGGCTCCAACTAGCCTATGCACATCTTGTATGACTCTGTGCTTCACCTGCACTTCTATTGGTATGAGAATAATGGTATCTCTCCTGAGCTTTCTGAGATAAACTCAAACACTTGTCAATGCACACCTTGTGAACGTTTCACTACACTCCTTGCAGGAACTCTCAGGAAGAGAAACAATTTAAACTCATTCTTCTCATCTTTCAAACTTCATACATTCACATGAAATCATACACACAACATGGCATTGAAATAAATGCATAACAAAAAAAACAAAACAACTGTGAACATACCATTCAAATAATGTAAATAGTAAGCATCATAACACCATGAAAACTAAGTCAAATCTTTATATATTAACTCAAGTCCTCATGTACATGGGTTCTTTTCTACAGATCTCTGTTATAGCTCAACAACTTATGAATTCTCTGAATGATCTAATGATACAAGGGTGAGGGTGTCTATATCTGTTTTCCCTCCTACGCTTCTAAACTGTCTAATATATTAATTCAAATCTACCTACTTTCATTAAACATACTTAAATGCTAATTACATCCAACAAATGAGAGCAAATCACTCAAGATCTGTTTACAATATGCAAGTACGCTTCCCCTAGCTATTACATTAATATCCTCTCATTAAATTTCCAAAACATTTCAAAATGTGCAAAATGTGTGCTTCTCTTTTCCAACTGTCTTCTGCCTTTATGCTTGTTTGTCTTGCTACTTACGATGCTCTTGCATCATATAATGCTCTTATTTCCAGCATCTAGATATCTTTTTAGTCGTCATCATCGATGAACATCTTTTACCCAACAAAGCAACCCATGTCTCCCTTTGTTAGGACATCCACCCTTTTTTCATACATACATCATTAACAAACCCCGCATATACCAAGTCCATGTACCCACAATATTTGAGTTTTCCCACTTTGTTATCCTCTGGCACAGTTTAAACCCATATTATATAGTCATCCCCCTAACACTAGATTCAGTTTTATGGTTGCTTCTAGTCATCCTTCAAATTCCCCAACCAAGGGAAGTCTTAAGTCCCATAGCATCTTGACTTCGTCCATGATTCCTCATCAGTACAAAATATCATCTATTACTCAGTGGATTTCAAGAAGCCCTTTTCTTCTTGGTGTTGTGTCTCTCTTTATGTTGACTTCATCATAGTTTCCATAAGGGCCGAAATATCTTGACTCTCATTACATTTTCAATGAGGAGTCTCGGATGACACAAAGAGAATCATCATTTCTTTCTGATTCTATTGACCCCCATAAAATTCGACTTCAACAAAATCTCATGTTATAGTGGGTCTTACTATGCGACCATTGTAGTTTTCATACCAGTCGAAGACCTCTGAATTTGTTAGGCCATCAATGCCTACGAGTCATCGACACTTCTTACAGTCATCCTTTACTCACTTCAGAGCTCGTTCACCATTCAGAATTATCATCTTTCATTATCAATCGCCCCTGAGGGCGCTGCAGTAATCTACATCATCATACATTTTTAGTTATAGTCACACATTTTGGTTTCATGACACAAGCATGGGGCATGCCCACCTCATTTGTACACATATTTTATTTTTTCCTAGAGAAAGGTTTGGGTCCCACAGTTTTCCCTCTCCCTCTTATGGATCGCTCTTGCAATTCCTCTCCTCAATATTTCTTATAATGGTAGTCTCAGCAAAAGAAAAATTGTTGTATTTCGGCTATACGTATGCTCATAACCTCACACATAAGGGGGCATATTTTATCACTGAATAATCATCTGCAGTAGTGCACACAATTGTTGAAGAAAGACATCAATGCCAGCAGTATTTAGTACACCTACAACACCAAAACCCATCAAAAGGAAAAAAAACTATACACTTCGTCCAAAACTTGAAGTGCGCAAATTCACCAAAGGGAGCACGCGCATAGTGCGCAGAATGCGTAGGATAACACATCCCTCAACGCACATTGTGCGCAACATGCACGACTGTCTACAAGAAAAGCCACACACTCCTCATGAACGACACATTTATGTATCTTTTCGGCCTCTCAACCACTTCTAGTATGACCCCCAATGCGATTTGACACTCAGATATGAGCGAAATCTAGCTTGGAGGTTGTTCAAGGGCTATGAAGTGCACTAAAATGCCCCTTGTTCACACTATGAACCAGTTGTATATTACCATGAATGGACACTATAAATATGTGCCATGGGTGTGCTATAAAAATAATAAGTTCAAGGTATTGTTATGCTGCAAGAATTCTTCTTTGAGAATCCTCTTTTCTCTTTGAATCATTCAAACACTATAGCAAGGGCCATTCCACTCACCTCTCAAGGGAATTGGCATGGTATTTCTTCATCATTGTCACTTTCCATTGCATGAAGAGACGAGCTCTTTATTAGGGAACTCAAGATCCCTCCCAAGGAGGAAGAGGGGATTCATAAGTCCCTGCATTTCTCTATGGTGTCTAGCCTATCAATATATTGATCCATTGGTAGCTATATATTGGTCATTTTTTGTTTTTCATGGCTCTAGTTCTTGCAGGCTTCTCTAACATTTATTTCTTAGTTGTTTTTAGTTTTTATTTCCTTGTTTCATGTGTATTTGGTTATTTAATCAACTCACAAACCTCTGTCTTGTTTAGCTAACTTAACTCAGCATGCAAGTGTTGTGTTTTTTATCACCCATGTGACAAAACCAACACAACAAAGGGGACTTGCAAATATGATAAAGGGATTGGAAAGACAAATGGTAAAGGGGTTTGGGAAAAATAACATGTAAATCGCTCGACAACACAGGTATTCCAACAGAGGAAAACCACCTTTAGTAACCACTCACACAACCAGATAAAATATCAACACATCGATGTTTTGATGTGGTAAAACCACTAAAGGGAAACATCCACAACCCCAACAAATGCGACCACTTGGAGCAGTTTATTAATGAAAAAGAAAAATATTAGAGAGATATTTTACAAGACTGTTTCTCACAATCAATCATTGGAAAATGACCCTCCATTCTCTTTAAATAGATATCATGGACTAATCGAGTGTTAATCCATGGATCAATGGCCATTAAGATTGAGGAGAATATGACCCATCAGATCACTCTATGTTGGGAGCATATCGTGACTGTTTGATTTCCTAACTACAAATGCATACTAATGCATACTAAAGAAACATACTAAGAAACACACTTTTACCTAATGACACATTAGACCAAGTAGATCTTAACTAACTCCTAAGTGTCTAAATATCCTAACATCCCCCCTTAATAAAAACTTGTTATAGGATTGAAGCATTTACAATAGTGACACAATATAAGGAAGGAGGCATTAGAGCCTATCCCCCCTTAATGACAAATTCCTGAACTCCTAACATAGATCGAAGTTTGGAAAACTTCACTTCTAAAAGAAACTTTGTGAAAATGTCTGTAACTTGAATTTGTGTAGGCAAAAATAGCACTTCAATAACTTGGTCATGAACAAGCTTTCTAATGAAGTGTAGGTGTAGCTCGATGTGCCTGCTATGATAATGTTGAACTGGGTCTTTGGAAATATTGATGGCACTCTGATTGTCACAGTAAAGGTTGGTCAGATGTTGTTTCTCAAATCCAAACTCTGAAAGGATATTTCAAAGCCATAAGGCTTCCTGACTTGCATTTATCATTGTTGGGTACTATGATTCTGATGAAGAAAGTGCAATATCTTGTTGTTTCTTACAGGACCAAGTGACAGGTCCTCAACCAAGGATGAAAACATAACCTACAATAGACTTCCGATCATCAAGGTCGTCGAACTAGTTTGCATCAGTGAAATCAACCAATAAAGGAGTCCCCCCTAAACTGTAATGTATCCCGAACTGAATTGTACGACAGACATAGTGAAGTATCCTTTTAGTTTCTTTCTAATTACTTTCATGGGGTGTTTTCATATATCGGGAAACAATACCAACAATGAAGGAAATATTAGGATGGGTATGAGTCAAGTATAAGAGGCTACCAATTAACTGACGGTATAGGGTGGCATCAACTTCGGGAGAAGTACATGTGGTAGTAATCTTGACTCCATACTCGAATGGAGAAGGGGATGGTTTACAATAGTCCATGTGAAAGAGACAAAGACGATCACAAGCATACTTACACTAGGAAAGAAAAATTCCTTCATTGGTTTGCAAAACTTGGAGGCCAAGGAAATAGTGAAAAAACTAAGTCCGTCATTTCAAATTTATTTTTAAGGCTGGTTTTCACATGGTTTAAAAGTTTTGAGCCACTACCAGTAAGGATAAGGTCATCAACATAAAGGACAAGAATTATGAGATGGCCTCCTACGTTCTTGGTATAGACATTAGGATCAGAATGGCATCTAGAGAATTTGGTGTCAATAAAAAAGTTGTCCATTTTGCCATACCAAGCTCGGGGAGCTTGCTTAAGACCATAAAGAGATTTATTAAGGTGACAAATAAGGCTAGATTCATTCTGGACATATCCATGAGGTTGTTCCATGTATATTTCTTCTTACAAATATCCATGCAAGAAGGCGAATTTAACATCCATCTGATGGAACTCGCATTTATCTAAGGAAGCATGGGCACAAAAAAGGTAGATGGAATTGATTTTGGCTACAAGGGAAAAGGTTTCAGTATAGTCAATTCCTTCAACTTGGGAAAATCCTTTGGCAACTAACCGAGCTTTGTGTCTTTCAACACTTCCATCTAATGTGTACTTAGTTCTATAGACCCATTTACATATGACCAGTTTTCTTCCTTTTGGAATAGGTACAAGATCCCAAGTATCGTTTTCCATTAAAGAATGATACTCTTCATTCATTATTGTATCCAAATATGGATGACCTGAAGCTTCTACAAATGTCTCTGGATCATGAGTCTTTGAAACTTGAGCCAAAAGAGAAGAGGCTCGCTGGAAATATGAACATGTTTGACGTTGATCAGAAGGATCATTGAAAAGACCACTAGTTGCTTCTCGTGTTGAATGGACCCATCTAGGAAGTAGTGGAACTGGTGTTGTTTTAGGTTCAAAGGACTCATCTGGAGGAAGGTGAGTAGGTGGAGGTGTATTTTCATCCTCACTATCATCATCTGAAGAAGAAACCAGAATAGGAACATAAGAAGGCACAAACGCCGAAGATGACTCACAGGCTGAAGAAGGCACAATCATCAAATTAGGCTCGTAGGCCAAGTGATTTTCATGAAATTTAACATCTCTTCTAATTATAATTTCATTACAATGTGGTTGAATAATTATATAACCTTTGACGTCTTCAGAATAACCAACAAATATACATTTCTCACTTTTAGGATGCAATGCTTTCCTTTTCTCACCAGGAATGTGAGCCCATGCTACACTGCTAAATACACAAAAGTGACTTACATCTGGTTTAATTTTAGTCCAAACTTCTTCCGGTGTTATATTTTTAAGAGCCTTTGTGGGAGTATGATTCACTATGTAATTTTCACAGTCGATTGCTTTCGCCCAATACTTTAGACTTAATCCCTTAGATTGGATCATACAATTAGACATTTCTTTTAATGTGCGGTTCTTTCTCTCAGCAATACCATTTTTTTGTGGTGTATATGGAACAATGTGTTGCATTTGGATGCCCTGTGTAGTGTAGTAACTTGTAAAATTATTGTTCACATATTTTCCTCCATTATCTGTTCTTAACTTTTGAATTCAATGTCCAAATTTCTTTTCTACAAGGGCCTTGTAGGCCAAAAACTTGTCAAAAACTTCACTCTTAATTTTTAAGAAATGAACCCAAGTATGTGTGGAAAAATCATCAATGAAAGTTAATAAATACTTTCACCTAGAAAAATAAGGAGAAGAAAGTGGACCACACAAATCACTATGAACAAGTTGCAAAGGGCCTGAAGCGTCCTAAGAGGCACGCTTGTCAAAATTTTCCTGATGATGTTTGCCAAGAACAAAACCAACACAAACACCATCTATGCATGAAACAAGAGGGAGACCAGTCACCATCTGTTGATTACATAGTTCTTGCAATGAGAGATAGTTTAGATGACCAAACCACTCATGCCAAAATTTTCTCAAGTCGTCGCTATCACTAGTACATATTATAAAAATTCCGATGTTTTATTTGCGGCGTTATGGACAAAATTGTCCATATTGTCACAAAATAGAGAAAATTTATAAAAAAAAAATTTCATGTTGTCCGATAACGTCGGTCTTGCCACGTTGACGTCTCTCTTGCCACGTTAACATCTCTCTTTCCACGTTAATGTCTCTCTTGCCACGTTTTCCACTGGAACGTCTCTCTTGCCACGTTTGTGAAGTTATATGTCGCAATTGCGACGTTTTGGAAACTAGGTTTTCCCCTCCAACGGTCACCTTAGTATGTTCACCAAGTCAAAATACCAACGGTCACTTAGGCCTTTTTTACGTCGAAATTGCAACGTTACAAAATCTATAAATATGTTGCATTTGATGGATGTTGCAACAAGTTTGCTATAATAACGACGCTTCAAAAAGGGTTTGCGGGTCTTCTCGGCGAACAAAAAATAGATATTTGGCACTAGACACATTTATTAACCATTTGAAATAATCCTTA
>SNQJ01S0022191.1:138925-159022 GCA_010110895.2 Picea sitchensis | reverse complement strand
AAATGGAGGATTAAAATTTAAAAAAAGGGAAATGGTTGTTTTTATCTATTTTTGCTAATTTAATTTTAGTTAAAAAGAAAAAGGGTAAATGGTTGTTTTATCCACACTTTCTAAATTGATTTTAAGTTAAAAAGGAAAAGGAGGAAAACTTAAAAGAAATAGGAAACTTAAAGAAAAAGGGGAAACCTAACGAAAAGGGGAAACAAAGAAAAATCTGAAATTCTAACTTAGTAAGGAATCTTGCATTGGCAACTTGCTAATTATGAACTCAACTAGGAATTAAGTAAGGTGTAAGCCATTTAATATTTCTAAGGGAATATTGGGACACCAAGGAGTGTTTTTAGGAATGCTTTTAGGTGGGTGAGGGAAATAGGAATAATTAAAAAATTAATAAAATTAATTTTATGGTGCAACTAGGGGATGGGTGACATGTGTACGGGGGAGGTTTTTCCTAATTAAATTAATGAAAAAAGAATTTAATGGGAATTTGGGAAACTAATTACTTAAAAAAATCTATAAAAAGGATGGAGGAGGAGTTTGGATCAGATATTTTTGCGTAACGTTATGCTACTAAATTTTCCTTGACTAAACATTCTCTTGTGGGAGTTGGGATACCCAGCTCGGGTAACAAGTGGTAGCTCGACCTTGCGAGATGAGCTGGGTGCTAGTTGTTCTCTGGTATGGTGTGTGTGGCCCCTTTGTGGCTCCAGGGTCTCAGGGGGAAGAAGAGTACCCCTAGCATTGGTTGGGAGGTACTGGTGAGGTCACATCAGTTGGAAAGCAAGAGATGGATGGAGCACGCATGGGACAACAAATTCGAAGCATTCACGTTTGGATAGAATGTAATTTACACATGTTCTTTTATGTGCTTGGTTGAATATTTCATGGCCATGAGGTTTCTTGCACCTGCTTTCCTACGGTATTTGTAACCCCTTTGCTCGTTGTATTCTGAATTGATTTCCCATGGTGAATCCAACCTCGTATTGCAATGACTTCTCTGTGATTTTTTTTTTATCGATTATTAAGAAGAAATTTGTGTTTTTATCTTCTGTCTCTTATCCCTTTAGTCATTAGTCCGTGCCTGAGCAGTTATCCAGGAGCCGAATCAACGGTCGTCACTTCGGTGTTTAAATACCTATAGATTCAAATTCCCTTCTTTCATGTGCATGGATGATGAGTGAAGGATAATTTTTTCACCCAGTTATCAACCCTTACTTACCTCTGTGTTTTTCTCTTATGATTAATCTCAATTCCTTGCGCCTGTTTTTGGATGAGTATTTGTGATTTGATTGATCCGTTGTGGAATGATTAGTCTTTGCGCCTTCTTGTGATTGATTGTCTATGTGTTTTGTTTGGTTCATCCCTGATCGATTCATCTCTGTGTTTTCTTGTGGTTGATTATCTCCACATTTCTATTAAATGATTGCCTTTGCCCTTCCTTGAATGTTACTCTGGGATTTTCTNATATACGTGATGTGATTTAATATACCTGCGTTATCATATTTGTATTATATATCTTCGTTTTTGTGACAACGATTATATATCTGTGTTTTTATACTCTGCGTTGTTGAATAACCATTGCAATCCAGTACCTCATTTTATTGTTTAATAACCATTACATCCATTACATTGTTGAATAACCATTGCGTTGTTGAATAACCATTGCAAATCAATACTCCGTTTTATGGTTGAAATAACCCTTATATGCATCTAGTTTTTAAAGTCGTTCTACTGTTGAATTAATCATTATAGACGTCCAGACGAAATCAATTTTACTTCTAAATTAACTATTGTATGCGTCCAGTTGAATTCGTTTTTACCATTTTCGTTCTTATGCCAATTCGTTTTTTTACTTGTTGCTCGACTGCTTATACCTGACAACGAAATTATACTTGGATTGACAATGAATTTATACCTTGATGACAACGAATTTATACTTTGGTTTGACAATGAGTTTATACTTGATGCCAACGAATTTATACCCTGGTTTGACGACGAATTTATACTCTTGATGACAATGATTTTATACTTGGATTGATAGTGAATTTTTACTTTGATGACAACGAATTTATACCTTTTATTGACAGTGAATTTATACTCTTGATGACATCGGATTTATATTTTGATTGGGAGCGAGTCCCTTTATTGACTGTGTTTTTAAAAATTGTTGACAACAATATCATCTCTTAATTCTGCGATATCATATGTTTAAATGACAACAATCTAATATATTAACTCATCGTGGGTATTTACTATTAGACTTATATTAAACAACTATTAAATAACGTGGGTATTTACTAGACAACGAATTTAATGATAGTCAACAAACTTAATAAGAGATAGCGGTTGGGTAATATTTAGACAACAATCTTTGTAATAATTGCACAACGATTTCCCTTTGGTCATTTAATAGACAACAACATTATCGTTTTTTACAGCATTTAGATATGGTTCTTACTATTCCTTAGTTACATATTTATATAGCATATATCTAGACAACATATATTTATAATGTGTGTCAATGCTAGACATCGTTTCTTTAAATGCTAAACAACGATATCACATGGATTGATATCATATTTTGTTGACTGCCAATATTAATAGATAACAACATTTGTTGACAACTATATCATTTTGATTGAAAACACATGTTGTTGATTGATAGCATATTTTGTTGAAAGCCTTTATTATTGATTGATATCATATTTGTTGACAACGATATCATATTGATGTAACAACGTAGCAATGATATTTACAATATTTAGTTACAATATTCACATTATCGTTACAACGTTTTACAATATTTTCCATGATCAATATGTATTTTTAATATTGATGTAGTTACCATGAACAATGTGTATTTTTAATATAAATAGTCACAATGAACTATTTTTTTGATAATAATTATTTTAATGTGTACAAATTGATGTATGTTTGCAGTGCCAGGAACTTATTATGATATATGATGGTTGCAGTATTTAGATTCCCTTGCATCTTGTCGACTTGTTGTTGGGTGCTTGGGTTTAGTTCAAGAATTTATTATGATATATGATGGTTGTAGTAGTCAGATTCCCTTGCATCTTGTCGACTTGTTGTTGGGTGCTTGGGTTTAGTCCTCATGTTTTTGACAGTAAATTCGGTCTCCTAGCACAAGGGATTTACCTTGTGACGACATGATTCTTGATGAGGGGATCATTGCGCGCCCTATTGGATAGACGCGATTGATAACCTGGTCGGGTCTTGTGCTTCCCGATGTGGACACATTGTTCATTGTAATGAAGGTTGGTAATTGGTTATGTAACGCCTTAATGCATTGGGTTTGCGTGTCGTAGAGGTTTCTAGTTACTGGTTGGCGAAGCCACTGGGTCGGGTTGTTGATGTTGTTCTTTAGCTTGTAGGCATTGTCTTGCTTGTGTCAGGTAGGTAGTCGTTTTTATCTATCTTTGATTATCACATGTTTTTTTCAGTTTCCTGATGTGCTAGTGTCCGAGTCATTGTTTACTGTTGCTTGATTGTCGTTGTTTCTATCCTACTTCAATAAAAAAAAATTCACTTACTTGCATCACTTGTAGTTGTAATGATGGGGACGTTACATATGGTATCAACGAGGGTTCAACCCTGCAAATGTGGATCTCCATGCTTTTCATAATAGTTGTTGGCACACAGGGGAAGACCCGAGGTTCAAGGCTTCAACAACGCACCAACAAAACCCTAACTATCGGCCCTTTTGGCAACAACTGTGGAGTAGATGAAGTCTCACCCGAGGTAGAGGTAGGGGGGGTTGTAGGAATCAAGTGTCTACAACCAGGCTGGGACACAAATATGTGATTACCACACTTAATAGAGCACTTAGCCAACAATATGCACTAGATCAGGAATCTCGTTCACATCGCAGGTTAAACCCTTATTACAGATCAACGCAGTAATAATAAATATCAAGTACTTTCAATCACTTAGCACATATCATTAATCAGATCTAGCATTCACTTACCACCAATATAACACTAAGAATCCATACATCTATCTAGCATCTACAAAGATCAATACACTAATAGATAAACAACATAAATAACATCAACAACATCGCACAAAACACATCAACACAGGATATATGTGGTTCACCCCAGTGTGGGGCTACATCCACCAATTTATTCTTCTTCTTCTTTATTAGTCTTCATTCTTCTTAAATTCATCTACTCTTGTGCACAAATCCACATAGCCAACTCCGCAGAGGACAGGAGATCTGCGAGCTGCGCACCAGATCCTCCTTCCCAAAACTAGGTCAAGGCACATAGACAACTCCTCAGTAGCACAGAGCCTTACATACAATGTATGTGCACAAAGAAACTTAGAAAACACTTGCACTTAGCTTTGCAAGCCCTAACACATTCTTGCACAAAGCCAACTAGTCATGCACTAAGTCGATCAATAACTAGTAACTACTTCTTACATCGCTTAGCTACTTCTTTATACATTTACAAAGAGGCCTAATCATGGGTAAACCCATGGGACGAAATCCCTTAACCCATTACATAAACCTTAGAAAACCCCTTTCTAGGTCCACAAAACAAGTGAGATCCCGTGATCTCCGCTTCGCCTGGGTGCTCCATCTTCGTCCATCCCGTCGAAGTCCCAAAAGTGGTCAAACAGGACCAATATTTCCTCAAAACTTGGTCAAGGGCCAACATCAGTAAACCCTTAAATAATAACCTAGTTCTAATTAAACTTTAATGTTTCCCTTTGGTGATCTTGATTATAGGATGCCTTAGAGGTTCACAGTGTGGTGTCGTGGAAGGAGGTGTGACACCTCCAAAATTGCTCGTGTCCTCGGAGTCTAACCCCCAGGGGGGGAAGAACAACCCCTTGGGCTGGATTCGATTGTTGTAAGGGATGATGATGGTCTGAAAAGGTCCTTCCAGAGTTTTTCATAAGCCTTGATTCACCATATGTATTGAGATGAGGCCAGGGTTCTTATACCCCTCAGGGTCCACAGTGTTCCCAACCAATACCATTAGTATTCACTGTGAACTTGAGAAGGTCAATTTTGCCAAGTTCTTTGGTGCTTCGGATGATACCGCCGCTAAGGCATGGTTGGAGAATATGGAGATGTTCTTTTCGCTTTGCGACTATACCTCCAACATGAAGGTCCACATGGAGTTATTTCCACTGAAGCAGAGCACTCTTCTATGATGGAAGATGCTCTTGCCGCTTTTGAACATGGCCATCAAATATGTGTCATGGGAACTGTTCAAGGAACAGTTCTAGGAGATGTATATTTTTGTGGAATTCATTGAGCGTCAGCTCAACAAGTTCAATGCCTTTCTACAGGGCGACCGTATGGTGCCCAAGTACGAGGCCCATTTTTGGAGCTACTTCGGTATGTTCCACACCAAAATATCGAGAAACTTAAGGTCCACAGGTTCGTGTTTGGCCATAATGTCAACCTTCATCCAAAGGTTAGGATTTTGATGTCTCAAACCTTGCATGATTCCATCTAGAAGGAAATCATAGTAGAAGCAGAGCTTATCAATGGGGTTCAGAGCAGAACTGCAATGAGACCAACAGGGAAGGTGTCATCTGGTTCGCAGTAGCATCAAACACCAGCTAGACTATGCCAGGATATAGTGGCTTCCAGAGAAGATCCACTTTCACTACACCTCGTCGACCGATGCCTCAACAACAAATTCCTTACCATCACTGACCATAACCTTAGTATCTTAATAGATCCAGGTGCTACAAAGAGTTTCATTTCTAGTGCAACGCTTAAAAATAATTAAGGTAAATGCAGTCGAACAAGATGAGTTTAGCTTTGTAGAAATGGCTTCAGGAGTCAAACAGAAGGTTGGAGGGAAGGTTACAGGTTGTAGACTTAACCTAGGAGAGTTTGTCACCAGTGACAACCTGTATGTCATGATCATAGGATCTTATGATGTCATGATCGGTATGGACTGGTTGGAATCGCATGAGGCGATACTCAACTGTAAGATGAAATGGTTGAGTTTGGTCGACGACAAGGGACAGATATGCGTGATTGTAGGATGAAACCAGGGTGTTTCCCTAAGGGTCATCTCTTCTTTGTAGCTATGGAAGAGCATGCGCAAGGGATGTAAACTTTATACGATCCTTTCATTAAACGAGAAGGGAGTAGCGGAGGGTCTAGACCACCTTCTAGTGGAGAGAGAGTTGTAGACGTCTTCCCTGAGGAGTTACTTGGGATGCTGCTAGAGAGGGAATTGGATGTTACCATAGACCTAAAACCGAGGTCTGAACCAATAGAAATAATGCCTTATCGGATGTCTACCCTGAAGTTACAAGAGTTGAGAATGCAACTGAAGGAGTTCTTGGACCTGGGACTTATACGTCCCAGTGTATCACCGTAGGGTGTGCCTGTTATTTTCATACAAAATAAGGATGGGTCATGGAGACTCTTCATTGACTACCATCAATTGAACAAGGCAACGATAAAGAATTAATACCCATTTCCAAGGATTGATGATCTGTTCAATCATATGAAAGGCACATTGGTGTTTTCAAAGATCGAATTGAGATCGGGGTATCACCAGTTATAGACCAAGGAGGATGACGTCCCTAAGACCACCTATAAGACAAGGTTTGGAAATAACAAGTTTACTATTTTACCTTTTGGACTGACAAACGCCCCTGGGGTATTTATGAGTTTGATGAAAGGGGTGTTCTGTGAATACTTGGACAAGTTCATCCAAGTATTCATTGACAATATTTTGATTTACTCTCGGATGTTGGAAGATAATGATGAGCACTTGAGCTTGGTACTACAGTGTCTGCGAGAGAACAAATTGCATGGGATATTGTCTAAATGTTCATTTTATCAATCGAAGATTCACTACTTAGGGCATGTCATATCCAACGAATGTATCACCTTGGATCCAACAAAGGTCAAGGATATTATGGAATGGACTGCACCGACAAATGTCCCGAAAGTGCGTAGCTTCATGGGTTTAGCGGGATACTATCGACGGTTCGTCGAAGGTTTCTCAAGGATAGAAAATGAGATTACGAAATTGTAGAAGAAGAACAAGAAGTTTGTTTGAACCAAGAAATGTGCGGAATCATTTTTGAGGCTCAAAGATTTTTTGACAACAACACCGATACTAAAGGTTCCTGACATGGATGCAGACTTATTGGTATGCAGTGATGCATCCAAGGAAGGCTTAGGCAGAGACTTGATGCAAGACGGTCAAGTGACCGCTTACATCTCGAGAAGGTTGAGAAGGCATGAGGAGAACTATGCAACACATTATTTGGAGTTGTTAGCCATTGTTTATGCCTTGAGAGTTTGGAGACACTACCTTATTGGATGAAAATTTGAACTAAAAATGGACCATTGTGGACTACAACACATCTTTACGCAAAGTGACTTGAACGCGTGACAACGACGTTGGTCGAAATTGCTTAGAGAGTATGATTTCAAGATTACTTACATAAAGGGAACAATGAACATAGTGGGGATGTGTTGAGTCGGAGACCACACATCGTTTCTATGATGCCTCTTCAGACGAAGCTACATGAAAATATTTTAACTTTACAATGCGAAGATGACTAGTACAAAGAGGTCAAGGAATTTATTGGACAAATCACAATGATGGTACCAAGATTTGAAGGATTTATGTTGGACGACGATGGATTATTGAGATTTAAAAATCGAATTTATGTACCACCAAACAACAAGTTGAGAAGTTTGATCCTAAACGAGGCTCACAGAGAAGTGTACATGGCTTACCCAGGGGTCGCGAACATGAGGGCAGACCTTAAACCCTTATTCTTCTGGAAAGAAATGAAGGCAAACATAGTCAACTACGTGGCAAGATGTCTAGAATGTCAGTATGTGAAGGCTGAACATAGACATCCAACAGGATTACTACAACCACATGCTATTCCGAAATCGAAATGGGAGGTCATTTCAATGGATTTCATTGTTGGATTTCCACTGACGACAAGGAGAGACGACTGGATTTTTGTGGTAGTCGACACTCTAATGAAGAGTGCTCATTTTATTCCTATGTGTATGACGTATCAGGCACTTGACATAGATAGAATTTTCATCAGTGAGATTGTGAGGCTGCATGGCATGCCTAAGAGGATTATATCCGATCGAGGATCAATTTTTATTGGATGATTTTGGACTAGTTTCCAGGAGGCCTTGGGAACCCAACTTAAATTTAGTATTGTGTATCACTCGGAGACATACGGGTAGATCAAACGAACAAACCAAATCTTGGAGGACATGTTGCGCATGTACGTGATGGACCAACAAAAGAGTTGGGAAGAATTATTTCCACTGGTAGAATTCGCATATAACAACAATTATCAAAGCACCATTAAGATGGAGCCTTTCAAGTTTCTGTACAGTTGACCATGTCGGACGCCTTTGGGCTAAGATCGGCTTGAGGATAGGGTCCTGGTGGGATGAGAACTGATCCAAGAAATGGAAGATCAAAGGAAAACAATAAGACAAAGGATCAAAGAAGCTCAGGATCAACATAAGACTTATACTGATGCGCACCGTGTCGATCGTAGTTACAAAGTTGTTGATCGAGTCTTCTTGCAGGTGAAACGACATAAGAGTTCGATCAAGTTTGGAAAGAGTGATAAAAACTCCCCTAGGTTCGAGGGATCCTAAGATATTGTGGAAAAGAGAGGGCCCATGGCCTTTTGACTAACCTTGCCTGATTCTTTGAGGCATACACACGATGTCCTTCACATCTCTATTTTGAGACATTATGTTAGTGATCCTACTCATGTTGTTGACATGAGTTCCTTACAGGATCAGATGAGGGTGTGCTCACGACTGAGCCAATCCGCATCCGGGACCATCGCATTCGACAACTACGACATCAAACAATAGATCATGTCAAGGCCTAGTGGGACAACTATATTATGCACTCGGCGACCTCAGAGGACACATATGATATGCGCCAACAATTTACATTTTGTTGATAAATAGACTTATGACACCGTGATACACTTTATTTCAGCACTTATATACTGTGAAACTTTGGGACAAAGTTTAAAACAAGAGGGGGTGTATGTAACATCCCGCTCTTGTGCGCACTGAGTGAAATTATTCTTTAAGGAAACTTGCTTGCAAGTGATCGGGATTATTACACTATCGACTATTCGATTATGATTATGAGACATTATGGATTGACAATAAGTTATTTTTTTGTATTCACATACACATGTGATATTGACTGGGTTCTCCTGAGTGTGCAGGACCTTGGAACTCAAGGATGTAGAGGAATCGATGAAACTCCTTGGACTGCGGATCGAGTTAGGGAGTGGACTGTTGGGTTGAATATTGTTGATATGACATATGTACTTATTATTAGATGTTATGATGATTGATTATTATTGTTGAAATGATTTGTTGATGGATGCAGGATGATGATAGCTTGCCAACCAAACTCACATGTGGAGTAAAGGGGTCACGCAGGAAAACCAGAGACTTGAGGGAGAGGTGTGGACAACAACCCTGCCACAACCTACTAGCACTCTCGTCGTGGCTCAAACTGTAGGCTAATGATTACCTAGTTCGAGAAGACCCACAATGCCATGAGGGAAGACTATGACAGTCACTCACGTTGATTCTAAGGGGCACACAATAAGACAAGGGCCTTATTCCTTAGAGGCCCTTATTCTCCCACAAGATCACCTAGAGGAGTATTGACTCCAGGGGTTTTTGATGTCTACCAAAGTTAGTCAAGAGGAGAGTGGCACCCTTGGAGAACGTAGTGCACCCTGAAGGGCACGTCGTGCAAGGAAAATGAAAAGAGGCAAGTGGCATCCTTAGAGCATGTAGTGTGTCCTGAAGGGCACGTCGCGTAAATAAAATGAAAAGAGGCGAGTGGCACCCTTGGAGCATGTAGTGTGTCCTGAAGGGAACGTCGTGCAAGGAAATCAGAAAGAGGTGAGTGGAACCCTTGGAGCACGTAGTGTGTGCTGAAGGGCACGTCACACAAGGAAAATAGAAAGAGGCGAGTGGCACCCTTGGAGCATGTAGTGCGTCCTGAAGGGCACGTCGCGCAAGAAAAATGAAAAGAGACGAGTGGCACCTTGGAGAAAGTAGTGCGTCCTGAAGGGCACGTCGCGATCTCAATAGGTAAGTGAATAAACCTAGTCGGCCTTAAAATGAATGATGTGATAAGTAAGATTTTAAAAACAATTTTTCCCTAATGAAAATGTCGCCCAACCTAGTGAAATTAAACCTAGGTCTAAGTAGAACATGTGGTCAAATAGTAATAATAATAAATAAATATGTAACAAAAAGGGGGCTAAGAAATTCAAATTTATTTATTAAAGTCAAAATTAAATGGAGGATTAAAATTTGAAAAAAAGGAAATGGTTGTTTTTATCTATTCTTGCTAATTTAATTTTAGTTAAAAAGAAAAAGGGTAAATGCTTGTTTTATGCACACTTTCTAAATTGATTTTAAGTTAAAAAGGAAAAAGAGGGAAACTTAAAATAAATAGGAAAATTAAAGAAAAAGGGGAAACAAAGAAAAAGTTGAATGTCTAACTTAGTAAGGAATTTTTTCTTGGGAACTTGCAAATTATGAACTCAATTAGGAATTAAGTAAGGTGTAAGTAATTTAATATTTGTAAGGGAATATTGGGACACCAATGAGTATTTTTAGGAATGCTTTTAGGTGGGTGAGGGAAATATGAATAATTAAATAATTAATAAAATTAATTTTCTGGTGCAACTAGGGGATGAGTGACATGTGTACATGGCAGGTTTTTCCTAATTAAATTAATGAAAAAGGAATTTAATGGGAATTTGGGAAACTAATTACTTAAAAATCTCTATAAAAAGGATGGAGGAGGAGGAGTATGGATCGAATATTTTTGCGTAATGTTACGCTGTTGAATTTTTCCTTGAATGAACTTTCTCTTGTGGGAGTTGGGATACCCAGCTCAGGTTACAAGTGGTATCTCGACCTTGCGAGGCACACTGGGTGCTATCTATTCTCTAGTATGGTGTGCGTGGCCCCTTTGCGGCTCAGGGGGCTCAGGGGGAAGAAGAGTACCCCTAGCATTGGATGGGAGGTACCGATGAGGTCATATCGGTTGGCAAGCAGGAGATGGATGGAGCATGCGCAAGACAACAACTTTGGAGCATTCATGTTTGGCTAAGTTACGTCGGTTAAAGTTGTTACTTGCGATAGAATGTAATTTACACATGTTATTTTATGTGCTTGGTTGAATATTTCATGGCCATGAGCCTTCTTGCACCTACTTTCCTACGGTATTTGTTACCCGTTTGCTCGTTGTATTATGAATCGATTTCCCATGGAGAACCCAACCTCTTATTGCAATGACTTCTCTGTGATTTTTTTTATCGATTATTACAAAGAAATTTGTGTTTTTATCTTTTGTCCCTTATCCCTTTAGTAATTAGTCCATGCCTGAGCAGTCGGGCAGGAGCCGAATTGACGGTTGTAACTTCAGTGTTTAAAGACCTATAGATTCAAATTCCCTACTTTCCTGTGCATGGATGATAAGTGAAGGATAAATTGTTCACCCAGTTCTCAACCCTTACTTAACTCTGCATTTTTTTCTTATGATTGATCTCAATTCCTTGTGCCTTCTTGTGGATGAGTATTCGTGCTTTGATTGATCTGTTGCTGAATAATTAGTCTTTGCGCCTTCTTGTGATTGAGCATCTCTGCATTTTTTTTGGTTCATCCCTGATCGATTCATCTCTGCATTTTCTTGTGGTTGATTATCTCCACATTTCTATTAAATGATTATCTCTTCCCTTCCTTGAATGTTACTCTGCGATTTTCTTTTTGGATTTTTCTTGGCGAGATAATGCAACGATTTTGTATTTATTTTATTACACAACAACGTCATTTATTTACTCTGCGATTTAGATATATATATGTCGCGATTTTAATATACACAGAGATATACATGATGCGATTTAATATACCTCATTATCATATCTAGATTATATATCTTCATTTTTTTGACAGTGATTATATATCTACGTCTTTATACTCGACGTTGTTGAATAACCTTTGCAATCCAGTACCTCGTTTTATTGTTTAATAACCATTACATCCATTACATTTTTGAATAACCATTGCGTTGTTGAATAACCATTGCAAATCAATACTTCGTTTTATGGTTGAAATAACCCTTATATGTGTCTAGTTTTTGAAGTCATTCTACTGTTGAATTAACCATTATAGGAATCCAGACGGAATCAATTTTATTGCTGAATTAACCATTGTATGCATCCAATTGAATTTGTTTTTACCAATTTCGTTCTTACCTCAATTCATTTTTTTACTTGTTGATGGGGTGCTTATACCTGACAACAAAATTAAACTTGGATTGACAACGAATTTATACCTTGATGACAAGGAATTTATACTTTGGTTTGACAACAAATTTATACCTTGATGACAACAAATTTATACTTTGGTTTGACAAAAAAATTATATTGTTGATGACAACGATTTAATACTTGGATTGACAACGAATTTATACTTTGATGACAATGAATTTGTACTTTTTATTGATAGTGAATTTATACTCTTGATGACAGCGGATTTATACTTTGATTGGTAGTGAATCCTTTTATTGACTGCGTTTTTAATAATCGTTGACAAAAATATCATCTCTTAATTCTGCGATATCATTTATTTAAATGACAACAATCTAATATATTAACTCAGCGTGGTTATTTACTATTAGACTGCTATTAAACAGCTATTAAACAACGTTGGTATTTACTAGACAACGAATTTAATGATAGGCAACAAAATTAATAAGAGACAACGGTTGGGTAATATTTAGACAACGATGTTTGTAATACTTACACAACAATTTCCCTTTTAGACAACGATTTCCCTTTGGTCATTTAATAGACAACAACATTTAGATATGGTTCTTACTGTTCCTTAGTTACATATTTATACAACATATATCTAGACAACATATATTTAGAATGCATGTCAATGCTAGACAACGTTTATTTAAATGATAAACAACGATATCATATGGATTGATAGCATATTTTGTTGACCGCCAATATTAATAGATAGCAACATTTGTTGACAACGATATAATATTGATTGACAACACATGTTGTGGATTGATAGCATATTTTGTTGACAACCTTTATTATTGATTGATAGCATATTTGTTGACAATGATATCATATTGATGTAACAACGTAACAACGATATTTACAATATTTAGTTACAATATTCACATTATCATTACAACGTTTTACAATATTTTCCATGATCGATATGTATTTTTAATATTGATGTAGTTACCATGAACAATATGTATTTTTAATATAAATAATCACAATGAACTATTTGTTTGATAATAATTATTTTAATGTGTACAAATTGATGTATGTTTCCAGAGAATTTGTTGCACCAAGAAGTTATTATGATATATGATGGTTGTAGTAGTCAGATTCCCTTCCATCTTGTCGAATTGTTGTTGGGTGCTCGGGTTTAGTCCATGAAGTTATTATGATATATGATGGTTGTAGTAGTCAGATTCCCTTGCGTCTTGTCGACTTGTTGTTGGGTTCTTGGGTTTAGTCCTCATGTTTTTGACAGTAAATTCAGTCTCCTAGCACGAGGGATTTCGCTTGGGATAAGGGTCTAGAATTGTCATGTTGCGCCATGGTTAATCTCACGCCTATCGCCTTGTGACGCATTATTCCTGATGAGGGGATCATTGCACACCTTATTGGATATATGTGATTGATAACCCGGCTGGGTCTTGTGCTTCCCGATGTGGATGCATTGTTCGTTGTAATGAAGGTTGGTACTTGGATTTGTAACGCCTTAATGAATTGGGTTTGCGAGTTGTAGATGTTTCTATTTACTGGTCCTTGAAGCCACTCGGTTGGGTTGTTGATGTTGTCCTTTATTTTTTAGGTGTTGTCTTTCTTGCATCAAGTGGGTAGTCATTTTTATCTGTGTTTGATTATCCCATGTTTCGTCCAGTTGCCTGATGTGATAGTGTCTGAGTTCTTGTTTACTGTTGCCTGATCTGTGTGTGTTGTGTTCGTCGTCAAGTTGTGTTGTTTAACTGTTTTTGTTGTTACCGTCATGATTTAACAATTTTTTTTTTTACTTACTTGTGTCGCTTGTAGTCATAACGATGGGGACGTTACAAAGGGGAAATTTTGAGAATACATATGATATTTGGACTTACTGTGATGAATCTCCCATGCTTCATTTGTTTGCTAATGTTCTTTTTGTATCTTTGTTTGTTTTCATTATGTGAACAATATTAACTTCTTCTATTGGGCCCTCGATAATCTTTATTATAGCCTTTTTAAACCATTCTTCAACGTATTCTTGCAAAGGAGAAATGATCACTTCTTGTTGAATTTGATGTTAAATAATTTATTTTCAGATTCTCTATAATCAATTGAAATATTTTGCAATGTAGTTTCAATATCCTCATTTCTATTGGCATATTCAACAAGCCGATTATTAATGTCATTTTTCAGTATATTAAATCATATTACCAAACTTATCCGCTCATAATTTCTTTAAATTCTCCACAATTTCTTCAAACTGTTGTCTTGTTTGAAGCATTGAATTTAATATTAACTCTAGATATTCTACTTCAATAGTGTTTCCTGCAATATCTAATACGATCAATTTAGAATAAGCCTTGATCTTCTTAAATGTTAGGTCATCAATTTCATTTAATAATTATCTAATACATTAATTCTTTGAGTCCAACAAGACTTTAGTTGCTTTATATAGGCTTGGGAAGGCAAGTTTTTTTTCTTTTTTCTTTCATACTCTTTCATTTTTGAAATATTTATAATAAAAGCGGCAAGTCCATCTTTGAAACATCCTTCATCATTTTCAATATCAACTTTCAAATATTCTCTGGTGTTTTGTATCCTGGAACTAATAGAAAAAAAATACTCGCTAGATCCCATGTATCTAAAATAAGAGACATTCTTTTATTTATATTTTGTTCAACATAACATATGGTTGTAGTAAGTAAGATTGAGGTCCCTTTTACACTTGAATATGGAGTTTTCTCAAAATTCCTACCAAGTTGAATTGTTGCAACAGGGGTGGCCAATATTGGTGGTGGCATTAGAGTAAACCATAATTCTTGTATCCTTTCTTTAAGCCTACCATTTTCAACTTCCATATCATCTATCGAAACATAAAGATAATCTCTTGTAACTTTATGAACATTAGGAATCCCATATGGAAGAATCTTGCTGATATTAAATGTAGAACAAGTTTTTCCCTTTTTATTTTTTTAAGGGGTTCTTTAAAAAATCAAATTTCTTCAGTCTTTATCAAATAAAACATTATGTAAAGAAAGTGATTCTTGTTCTGATAAATATTATTCTTCAATGGAGAGTTTAGTAACATGATTTATATTCTCTTCATTAGGAAAATGAATATTTTATATATCAACTTCCAGGTCCATATCTTCAAGGTGAATTTCTCTTTCACGTATGTTTTCTTCAATTTCTTGCTGGGAATTGGTTTGTTTTATTTATATTTACAACTTATGAGATTTAAGAAATTTTGTTGAGGGGGGTTTTTATCACCTTCATCATATGAATTATTCATTGAATACCTTCTCTATTGAGACATTGTAGATTGAGAATTCTTTCTAGATTGTGTGCTCTTTTGAGAAACAATACGAGATTAGGAATTCCTTTCATTAGGGGGTTTTCCTTTTTTCTTATATTTTTTCGTGGTACTTATGATAGTTTCAATTCCACTTGATTTATTTTTAGTGCATTCAGCCAATGGATCATGGTTGTATCCTTCTTCTTCTCCATATATAAAAGTATTTATAAGTGTGCCACTGAATCCCGCTAATACCATGTGATCATGAAACAAATGACTACAGTCAAAACCCTTTATCTCTTTTGTAAATTTAATATTATAGTAATCGAATTGTGTAGAATATTTATCAATTTTTGCATGTCCTCATAGAAATATTTCTCCGACCTTCCAAGGTAGCGGGATAAACTGTTTCTTCTTTTTTTGATAAAATATATGCAACCATGATTTATATTGCCTTGCCACTTCAACAACAAATAATTTATATGGAACATAGTAAGGAAGATATAGGAGTTTTTCATGAGAGAAAAAAATCCTTATAATATTGTGTTTGTCTTTTTTCCCATAATCCCCTTTTAATCGAGAAAATCTAATGCTTCTTGTGACACCCTAGATGTATTCGCTCCAAACAAAAACTTCTTAAAACATAGAAAAAATCATTAAATATAATTCATAAAAGAAATGAGCACCCTTTTTCCTCCATAGGACCTAATAACAAATTGTTACAGGGTCAACATTACAACTTATCCTTTTCCCAATATTCAACCCCTTGAATGTATGGTATTAAGTAATAGCAAAAATTAAGTAAGAAGCCATGTAGAACTTCTTAGTTTCTTTAAATCTTGATAATTGCAAAGAAATTTCAGTAGAAATGATTTTTCCGTAGTTAAAAAATGCTTCTTCATGAATTTTAAAATATAAAATATACATAGCCAACCAATGAATGGTTTCTATAGAATCTTATCCTATAATTATAGCAAACAACCATGTTACTTCTCAGTGAGTATTTTTCAATAAACTGACTTGAATTATGGATATATCTTTGGGAATTTTTGAGGGGTATTATAAATATTATTGCATAAGTTATAATCCATTATTAGTTTCCTTAAGGAATCTTTTAGCTTCATCTCATTTAAATTTAACGGTTGGATCTAGTAATTTTAACATCCTGAAAGTTGATGGAACTAGAGAAATAAAGGATCCGTTGTGCAGTAGAATTTCTCTTAGATTTTGAATAAATTTATCAATGGACCAAGAGACTTTGTCTTTGTAATCAAACACTTATGGAACACAACCATCTAGAGCGATACCTCATTTCCAAGTCTTATTCTAGTAGAGGCAATGATGTGAAATACTAGTAAGACCTTGATCATTGAAAATTGTAGTCTTCTCTTGTGAACAAGTTCAACGTATATCCACAGAACTGATCCTTTCTCATGGACATCACAATGTAGTTGACGAACTTTGTATAAATTTTAGTATATTGGAATAAAATCTCCTTCAGTAATATGAGGTGCGCTTTGTAGAATGAAAAATGATTTTGGAAAGAAAGTATACCTGCCATGACTAAAAAAAATTGAAGTAAAGTGAAATAAGAGGAAGACAAATATTAAGCTATAAATAGGCCAGTAGATCCCAAAACCTCTCGACCAACTTCTATGCCCTATGATGACAAATGACCAAAATCAAAAGGTAAGAAGACTGACTAACATTTAAATTTTTGTGGGAGAGATGGTCATCTAAAGTATAAATGTTTTAGAAATATGGAGGCTTTAGAAGTAGCAATGAAGAATCACAACATCAATCTTGATTCTTCTTCTTCTAACTCTTCTTCTCATGGAAATGCACTTTCTGTTTCTGGTTTCTCCTTCAATGCAACACCTACTTCTTCTTTTAATGAGTGGCTTATTTATTTTGGAGCATCTTATTGTATGTCTAAGGAGAAATCCCTTTTTTTAGCTCTTAATGATTGTAACACCAAATAAATATTTGTTGGTGATGATATATCTCTTAGTGTTGAAGGGTTTGGAATAGTTCAGGTAGATGGTCATTTCAATGATGTATTATGTGTTCCAAGTATTTCTTGCAACCTTCTGTCAATATATGATATCACTCATCCGGGTGAAGGTAAAACTGTAGAGCTTTCACCTCACCAAGTTGTAGTCAAGGATTTAAAAGATCCTAAGCATGTACTAGCCACTAAAATTGTTGATGATATTACTAGGTTGTACAAATTTGACAACTTTGGGTCATCATATTTTTCATTAGTTTTTATTTCTCCCAACTATGAATCATTTTTTTTTTTTTGGCATGAGTGGTTTGGTCATCTAAACTATCGCTTGTTGCAACAACTATGTAATAAAAAAATGGTGATTGGTCTTCCTCTCATTTCTTCCAGAGATGGTGTTTGTGTTGATTGTGTTCTTTAAAAACATCATCTAAATAGTTTTGAAAAATGTTCCTCTTGGTGCACCTTGACTCATTTGTAGCTTGTTCATAGTGATTTTTTGTGGTCTTCTTGCAACTTGTTCACAATGATTTGTGTGGTCTCACAAAGGATTTAAAAAATATAACATTAGAAGAAGCATGGAATACAATTAATCTAGATGTAATCCACTTCTGTGTATTTGGTAGCAAAGCATGGGATCACGTTCCTAATGAGAAGATGAAAGAATTACAACCTAAAAGTGAAAAGTGCATATTTTTTTTATATTATAAACATGTCCAAGGTTAAAAACTTATTTAACCTCATTCCAATGAAATATTTATTAGAATATATGTTACGTTTAATGAAAGTCTCTTGGCCCGCGAGGCTAATTCAACATTTGTACCATCTTCTTCCTGTGAGACGTATTAGGAATTTGAGCCATATTTTGGTCCTATTCAAGTTTCCTTTTGATACGATGACAATGAGGATGAAAATTCACCTTCACCCTCTCACCTCACTATAGATGATTCCATTAAAAATGAACCTTCACCAAGACCACCACTTCCTAGATGGGTTTGTTCAACATGAGAATGAAATGGTGATATTTCTATTGATCCTTCATATTAGTGTTACACATTCACAAATCCAATGAGCCTTCTCTCTTTTTGCTCAATTTTAAGAGACTCATGATCCAAAGACATTTGCAAAATATTCTAGCTATCTATATTGGGACAAAACAATGAATGAAGAATATTGTTTCTTAATGATGAAGGATACTTGGGAACTTTTACCTATTTCAAAAAGAGGAGAACTTGTTATATGTAAATGGGTGTATAGAACTAAGTATGCATCATATGGAATGGTTAAAATACATAATGACCAATTAGTTACAAAATGATTATGTCAATTTGAAGGAATTGACTGCAATGAAACATTTTCCTCCATAGCCAAAATGAATTCCATTTTCCTTTCTCCAACCCTTGTTGTCTCACATTGATGGGAGGACCATCAGATGTATGTTACTTCCACATTATTGCATGGGGATTTGCAAGAAAAAATGTACATGGAACAACCTCCTCACTATGTTTAGAATGACTGCAGGATTATCAATCGCCTTAAGAAATATCTCTATGGTCTTAAGAAATCTCCTTGAGTTTGGTATGCTAAAATGTACAAATTTCTTCTTAACACTGACTTTTCTAGATGTCATTTGGGCCCGAATGTCCATACAAACAAAGTAAGAATCCATCTCATAATAATTATTCTTTGTGTTGATGACCTTATCCTCACTGGTAGCAACCCTAAACTTTTGACCCATGTGAATTCCAGCCTTCAAAATAAACTTGAAATGAAATACTTAGGTTGTTTCAATCATTTACTTGGCCTATAAGAATAAAAAACTAAAGAAGTAATTTCGGTTTCTTGGGCTAAGTATGTGTGTGACCTTATTCACCACTTTCACATGGAATATTGTAAACTAGCACCTTCTCCTTTCGAGTTTGGAGTCAAACTTTCTTCCACCTGTACTACTCTCAAAGTTGATGCCACTTTGTATCATTATTTAGTCAGTATTCTCTTGTACCTGACTCATACCCATCCTAATATTTCCTTTGTTGTTTTTCTTGTTACCTGGTATATGAAAACACCCCATGAAATCCATTGGAACAAACAAAAAGAACACTTCAATATATCATGGGTACAATTCTTTTTATGATAGATTATAGTGTAGGGGGGACTCCTTCATTGGTTGGTTTCATTGATTCATATTGGGTTGGAGACCCTAATGATAAAAATTCTACTACGTGTTATGTTTTCAGTATTGGTTCCGAACCTTTCACTTGGTCTTGTAAGAAACAACGGGTCAAAAAATAGGTTATTCCTCTTTCTTAAGTAGAAGTAGAGTACTGAGAAACAATTAATGCAAGGTCAGAAGCCTTGTGGCTCTGATAGATCCTTTCATAGTTTGGATTCTAGTAGCAACATCCAACCACACTTTGGTGTGATAATCAGAGTGCAATCAAGCTCGCCAAAGATCCAATTC
>SNQJ01S0022191.1:104146-129009 GCA_010110895.2 Picea sitchensis | reverse complement strand
GATCCCGACCGTAGATCTGGGCGCACAGATTCTGACCGCCCAGATTTGATCGCTGCATATCCAAAAGGCGCATTTGCGCCCCAAACTTAGGGTAAGTTGGTTTTTACCCTACTTCTTCACATTTTTCCCCCAAAGGAGCTTATTTTTCAGGAAAACACCCCTTGTACAAGAAATGTTACTAACACAATGAAACTACTTGATTTATCTATATCATTTTTCACTATATCATCACATAAATTATTACACCCTATTTTTTTCATTATATCATTGTTGAAATCAATGAAATTACTTGATGCCTATCGATTATATTTCTACTAAAATCAATCCAAATACTTGTTTTGTGTTATTTCTCATCATTGAAATTGGTGTCTCTTATTATATTATAATGAGTGCATACATCATATAAGAATTATGTAGTCCAAATGTTTTCCTATTATAAAATGGAAAGTATCCAAGCAACTAAATTACACAAATTTGGTAATTAATGTTAATGCTCCATGGAATATTGAGTTTTTTGAATTATGACATCATGGGGGGGATTATAATGAGGCTATAGAATCAAATAACCATTATTTATGGTTATATCTTATAGAGTTAGAGGACCAATTTCAATAGGCCACTCATCAATGCATTAGATTTTTCACCCATTGTTTTTTTTGTGCCTTACATATTTATGCGATTGGTATTGTTTATTACTTTCAATTGTTGATGAGGATTGGATCATTATATTATTTTCCTCTATCTCAATGATTTATGGGTGAAAAAAATTGGAGGAATCAACCTGTAGATCCATTTTAGCGGATGGTCCTAATTTGGAAATTTGAGTCCAAAAAACTGTCTAAATTTTTTTGGAGATATTTTGAGGCATCAAAAATACTTTTTTATGGTCCAAGCCTTACTATGGACCAAAAAAATATATTATACACACTGATACCTTTCAACAGTGCAAGAATCACCTCAATGAGAGTTCGTATGTGAAAGTTATGCCTTTTCCAAGTTGACCTACTGTATTGATCACCATGGTGCGAGTGGATGCCACATCATCCCCCATTACTTAAAAATGTAGGGATAGCCATGTAGTGTAGTTTATAGAATATTCTAAAAGGTCCAAACTTTAACACTAATTGAGAGTTGAGGAAGTCAATACCCTAACCTTAGACGACTATCCAACTATGTTAAATATTGGGTCACTAGGAGGAGAAGGGGTTCCATTATTTTTCATTATATCTTGTTCCATAGCTAAGAAAAACATATGAGAGTGGTATTTTGTGATAATAACAAAGGCGGAGATATTTTGTAGCAACCATATAGGTCACAGTGTCAAACGAAACTCCACAAAGAGTGCCTCTTTCTTTGTAATTTCATTTGAAGAAAAGAGAGTAGAGCGCCCTCACCTTCTTGCTGGGTTTTCTACTGTGTTGGGTTTCCTAGGTCATATATTTTGTTTAATTGTGGATGGTGTGAGTATTTATTTGTATTTTCTATTTTTCACATTTCAACTATTTCATAAATTTTAAGCAGAAAACCACTAATTAAACAATCTGAGATATAAAGGAAATTAACCTTCACAGTAAATATTTATTACATATGTTGTGAGGAATTGTCCTATGGAATATCCATTAAAGTTTATATATCAAATTTTTATGTTTGGTTTTTTATTGGTTCTTACAGAGAATTGATTTTTTACATACTTCTTCCTTACTTTTTATCCCTTTTACTTATTTGAGAAACACTAATAAGAAATTAGGTATTGGAGAAACCTAAAATGTTTTGGGAAGAAAGAATATATAATATCTGCAACCAACAAAACTAACTTTATTTTTCCCATGCCCTCTACGACCTTCTTGTCTATTAACAAATCCATAACTACTATTATTTCTAGTATAACCAAAATTTCCTCTACCAACTATTCCTCACATATTAGAATCAAGAGCATTCATGCCATTGTCATTAAAATTTTCACCATCATAGTGTGTGTTTCCAATAAACCTACCACCATTAAAGGATATACCTTTAAGAAGTAGGATCTTTACCATCCATTCCAAAGTCATTATAGTTGTTGTTATATTGTTCTATAGCACTAAAAAAATCCTCTACCACAAACAAAGAAACCACAATCACTACCACCACCATGGTTATGATCATGATTCCATTCATTATCATAAGAATTATAATATCCTAATGTGTGTCAATTCTCATAACATAGAGTTGCAATATTTACTCCTCTACCTCTCACCCATCCATGCCCACAACCTTTGTCATTGCTATCTTGTTCAGAATATTCTCCCTCATATTCATAATCTAGCAGTGGTTTTAATTGACCAATAGGCATTGGTGGTCGATAAATTGGAGATGATGTGCTGAGTTGTCTTCTAGATAGTGTAATGATCATCGATACATGTCTTTTTGTTTCCAACCATAATAGGCATTCTTCCATAGGTTCGTACAGATAATTTATATCAACAACACTTATTTTTTCCTTCTAATGAAGACTAGATCCTTTGTGTAAACCTTCCCTTCACACATGTCTTTTTGTTTCCAACCGTAATAGGCATTCTTCCATAGGTTCGTACAGATAAGTTATATCAACAATACTTATTTTTTCTGACGTAGGCGCGCCAACCAGGGCACGTCTGCTCCCATAGGACCTTCTCATCCCTTGGCCCGAAGAACTGAAATGCTCTTCAATTCCCTTATCGAGACTTTCAACACCCACATAAAATTCTCCTTATGATCTCCCTATCCAAATCGGGAAATCGGACTTTGTGTGATCGCGAGTCCTGTGGTCATGAATCCAAGCTCTTTGAATCCCTGAATCCCGATCTACTGATACTTCGGTGTGGTGTGACACCTGTCCACCTCTCTGATCCTTAACCCCGTCGGGAAATCGTGTATCGGAATATCGCGATTCCTGTTACTATGTGCCCGAGACTTCCAATTCCCCGAATTCCGACATGAGCTGCCACCTGTCCTCTGCTCTAGCGCCTATGGCCCACACTCCTGTGGTGATTGGGAAATCGCGTATCAGGATATCGCGATTTCCGTTACACTCATTCACAGAATCTTCTTTGTCCTGATCCCCGATATGGGGTGACACCTATTCTCCACTTCCAATGCAGTGTTTGTATGGTCATCACGTTTTGGAGTTTCGCGACTCCTCCTGCAGTGATTTTCTCATCACCAAGAATCCCGATATACCGATCCCCGATGAACGTGAGAACTTACTCCTCCACGTCACCGCTTCACCGTCGCCCTATCGGGTATCGCGAAATCACGATTCCTGATGCAACAATTCCTTTGTCTTTAGAAACTCTGAAATGCCAAACCCCGACTCCTTTGGATCCTCTGCTACGCATCCTCAAAACGAACAGTTCATATCTTGTTGGGAAATCGCGGGTCGCGACTCCGTATGACAAGATTTCTGTGTGTTCGAAAACTACGATCCTCCGTCTCCCGACTCTCTCTAGGTTTCTGACATGTGTTCTGCTGAGATCCACGGCTAGGATTCTCTTTTGGGTTTTCGAAACCCACAAGGTCTGGATTCTCTTACTTAGAAAAATCCCGATGACTCCAATATCCCGATGACTTGTCCGGGACTTCTCCTCTGCACACTAGGCTTAACCCCTGGGCAACTCCTCGAGATCTAACGACTGACGGGTTTTGTCAATATCTTCTGTAAGATCTTGACCGTCGATTTCCTTCCCCTTGGTGATTTCTTGGCACGACAATATCCTGTGCATACTTTTAATAATTTTGAAGGCCTCTCTTCCTCCTGGGATTTCTTCACAGCTTCTCGATCTCTTAGAAAAGAGATCTCTTTGCACGCACTCCTTGCGGAAACCCAACAAACACTTCAAGTGTTCGACCTTCTTGACTCTGCACACGCCTGCAGCAACAATCCTCCAAAGCTTCCTTCTCAGACTCATGACTGAGACTTCCTCTTCAGCCTGCGCACTCCTTGCACGGCTTCAGCAACCCACTTTCACTTCTGAGTGAATAAGGACAAGAGTTAAACTATCTGAGCCGTCTGTCGACGCACTCCTTGTGGACGATTTCGACTGCACTCCTTGCATGAACCCTTTCTCAGATAGAGAAACAATTGTAACTCATTTCACTTCTTCTCAGATTCCAATTTCAACACATGAAATCATACACACAGCATTACAAAAAATGCATAATAGGAAGTAAACACTCATAAGCAGAGCATCTAATGCACATACACAGAGAATAACACAACAACCATGAACCTGAATCAATTTCTCCTATTAATTCAAGATCTGTACATGGATGTTCTTCTACAGTTCTCTGCTTCTCTCCTATTCTCTGGATTCTTCTAACTCTTCTTGAACTATGTTACAATATACAATGAGGGTGTCTATATTCGTTCTCCCTGTTTTTTTCTAGAACTATCTAATCTATTATTCAATTCTACCTACCTACATTTACTACTTATAAATGCCTCTGTCTATTTCAGATGAGAGCGGGGCGCTCAAGGTCTGACTGCATTTTATCAAGATGCCTTCATTAAATGATCTCATTTATGTTTGGCGCATCATCTTCAAGGAAAAAATTGCAAAACTTGCGCTGGACGTCTTCCAGCTATCTTCCACTTCCACGTTGGCTTGCTTGACGTGAGGGATGCTCCTGCATCATACTCCCTTGCTTGAAAATTTGCATGGGCTCCTGTCCATGAGCTCCTTCACGGTCTGTCCATGCTTCATAATTTCTGCTTCAGCCACCCAGCTAGCATCTTCAACTGGATGACCCTTCCACTTGACCAAATATTCAAAGTATTCTTTCCTCCTGGTCTTCTTACCCACTCGTTTATCCAGTATTTGCTCCATCTGTGGATTTTCTTCAACTGGCATCTGCTTCTGCCATTGAACCTCTGGCTGTTCACCACTTGTTCCTATTCCCTCATCTTTGTATGGGTAGAAATCTGTGACATTGAATATCGGAGATATTCCGATCCCATCCTATAATTCAATCTCATAAGCATTCTGTCCCATTTTCTTCAAGACCTTGCATGCTCCGATCTTCTTCATTTTCAACTTATTGTATGTTCCTCTCAGGAACCTTTCTTTTCTCAAGTGCACCATAACTAGATCATCAACTTCAAACTGAAGTTGGCTCCTATGCTGATTGGCTCTGCGCTTATATTCTTGACTTGTTTTTATCAGTCGTTCCTTCACCTGGCTGTGAAGTTCCTTCATCGCCCCTGCGAATTCTTCTGCACTCGCGCTGCTAGTAGCAGTCTGTTATGAATCCCTCAATTCAGAAACTCCTCTTGGTTGTATCCCATAGACAATCTGAAATGGACTTCGGCCTGTGCTCCTGTTCACTGGATCATTGTAAGCATACTCTGCCTGTGGCAATATATTGTCCCAACTGCTATGGTGTTCTATCACCAAGCTTCTCAACAAGTCCCCCAGACTTCTGTTCACCACTTCTGTTTTCCCATACGTCTGAGGATGATAAGTAGAACTAAACATCAAATTAGTCCCCAACTTCTTCCATAGTGTCCTCCAGAAATGCCCTATGAATTTTGTGTCTCTATCCGAAACTATGCTTTTCGGCAATCCATGAAGTTGAACGACCTCCTTGAAGAACAAATTTGCGATGTGCGTCGCATCACTGGTCTTATGGCATGGGATAAAATGTGCCATCCTGGAAAACCTATCCACTACCACAAAGATGGAATCTACACCTCTTTGTGTCCTTGGAAAACCCAATACAAAATCCATACTTACCGCCTCCCACGGCTTGTCTGGTATGGGCAATGGCTGGTAAAATCCCGCATTTTGTTTTCTTCTTTTCGAATGCTGGCAAATACGACATCTATCTACAAACCTCTCGACAAGCGCTCACATACCTGGCCAAAAGTATGACTCGCTCAACTTTGCAAATGTCTTATCGTGAACAAAATGCCCTGCTAATCCACCACTGTGCTTCTCTTTCAACAAGTTCTCCCTCATGGAGTAATTTGGAATGCACAATTGATTTCCTTTGAACAATAATCCATCTTGGATCATATAGTCTGTCCAAGGGCTTCTATCTATGAGAACTGGATTCTCAGCCGCTTCATACACTTCCTTAAAATCTTGGTCATCCGGATACATATCCCTAAGATCATCAAAGCCTAACGTATTGACTTTGAACTCCTGCAACAACAAACATTTCTTGCTCAAAGCATCAACCACTTTGTTAACAGTACTAGAAATATGGTTTATCACAAAAGTGAAATTTTGCATGTATTCAACCCATTTAACATGCCTCTGATTCAAATTTTCCTGTTGAGTCACAAACTGTAATGCATGGTTATCACTATATAAAACAAATTCCTTTGGAATCAAATAGTGCCTCCATTTTTTCAATGCCTGGATGATGGCATAGAATTATTTATCATACGTGGAGTACTTTTCTTTTTCCTCATTCATCTTCTCGCTAAAATATGCAATCGGTCTGTCCTCCTGACTCAAGACCGCTCCTATGGCAAACCCACTTGCATCACATTTCACCTGAAATGTCTTTTGAAAATCCGGCAGCACCAAAACCGGTTGCTCCGTGATCTTCTGCTTCAATATATTGAAGCTCTTCTCAGCCTCTTCAGTCCAGTGAAAATATTTATGCCTTTTCTTCACTGTATCCATCATTGCTGCACTAATTCCACTAAAATTCCTGATGAATTTCCGGTAGAAACTAGCCAGTCCATGAAAAATTCTCACCTCGAAAATATTTCTCGGTGATGGCCAATTCTTGATCACTTCTACCTTATCCAGATCCATCCTCAATTCATTCGCCAATATAACAAAACCCAGATAAATGAGTTATGTCTTCATAAATGAGGACTTCTTCATGTTTATCAACAACTTCTCTTGCTGTAGCTTCTTCATTACAATGGCCAAATGCGTCAAATGCTCAACCTTTGTCTTGCTGAAAACTAATATGTCATCCAGATACACGATGACAAATTTCCCAATGAACTCCTTCAAGACTTCATTCATCAACCTCATAAAGGTACTTGGTGCATTCGTCAAGCCAAATGGCATAACAAGCCATTCATACAAACCTTTGTTTGTCTTGAATGATGTTTTCCACTCATCACCTTCTCTCATAAGAATCTGATGATATCCGCTCTTCAAATCTATCTTTGAAAAAACATTTGCTCCACTTAAGCAGTCCATCAAATCATCCATTCTTGGCAAGGGGAATCTATACCTGATAGTTATCTTGTTGATGGCTCTTGAATCAGTGCACATCCTCCAGCCTCGGTCTTTCTTCGGACTGAGTACTGTCGGAACAACACACAGACTCAAGCTTTCCCTAACCAATCCTTTGTCCAACAATTCCTGGACCTATCTTTTGACCTCCTCATTCTCCTATGGCGTCAATCTGTACGCGGCTTTGTTTGGCAGACTAGCTCCTGGTATGAGGTCTATATGATGACTCATGCTCCTCATCGATGGCAACGAACGAGGTAATTCATCCACTACAATATCAGCGAACTCTTCCAACAGTCCCTGAACTTCTTCTGGCACATCGTCCACTCTTGGGCTTGTCAGAACAATTTTTGGCTTTCTGACCACAAAGAATTGTGGATCCTCCTTCTTCTTAACTTTTGTAAGAAGTTCCTTCCCCCTCATGAGAAGTACTCTGTGGTTTATCTCCTGCTTCACTTCTTTATTGTCAATTGGATGAAACCTATGGGTTCTCCCATTCTTCGTCAGGGTGTATGTTTTCATCCTCCCATCATGAATCACATTTCTATCACACTGCCATGGTCTACCCAGCAATAGGTGACAAACATCCATAGGAATAACATCACAGAGTACTTTATCATTATATCCTCCTATTTTAAATTCAACCAAACACTGCCTAGTGATATTTACCTGATGTCCCTTCTGTAGCTATGAAACCTTGTATGGATTCGGGTGATCAGTTGTCTCCAGCTCCAGCTTTTCTACCATCTCGGTTGAAACGAGATTATCTGTGCTCCCACTGTCCACAATGACCTTTCACACTCTATCCTTAGTCTTGTAGGCAGTCCTGAAAAGATTGTTTCTCTGTGCTGTATTCTCCGTCTCCTTCTCTGGCGTGAAAAGGAATTTCCGCATCACCAACGACCTTCCGCCTTCAGCGTATTCCGCTTCCGCATCTCACCTCTGTGCCTCGACGATGTGAGTCTCTCCAGTTTCTTTCTTTTTCTCTGGACACTTCAACGACCTATGGCCATTCTTCCCACATGTGAAGCATGTGATCACTCCACCTCTTCCTCTTCCTCTACCTCTGGTACAAGGAAACCTATCATTATCATCATATCCTCCCCTCTGTTCAATTTGTTGTCCTCGCTGCTCAACATATGGCCCTCTCTGTGAGGTTCCACCTCTTTCAACTTTTCCCTGAGGTTTCTTCCATTCCTCCTTGGGCTTCTGGTATTTATCTTGGGCAACCATCTTTCCTCTGGGTTGGCTCCTGCCTCGGCCTCTCTGACTTTGCTTACGAATCAACTTCTCCTCAGCTTTCAGAGCCATTAGGTAAGAGTCCTCCACCATTCGTATGGTTGCCATGCTTATTTCATCTTGAATTTCATACCTCAGGCCATTCATATACCTGGCCACCTTTTCATCATTGCTTTCATGATGACCTGCCCTAATATTCAACCTATAAAATTCCTCAGTATACTCCTTTACTGTCATCATCTTCTGTCTCAGGTTTTGCATCCTCCTGAACAGAGAAATTTGATAGTCCCTGGGAATAAATTTTGCCTTCATCTTGGCAATCATCCTGTCCCATCTCTTAATCTTCTGCTTGCCTTGGCAATGCCTGTCATCTTGCAGTTCATCCCACCACAAGGCTGCATGTCCTTTTAATATTGTGACGACATGCTTGAACTTCTTATCCTCTTCAATATCTTCATAGTCGAAGTAAGTGTCTAGAGCTCTAATCCAATCTAGCAGCTCTTCCCTTTCCAGATTTCCCTCATAAACAAGAATGTCCATTTTTACCCTTGTACTCATTATTGCAATAGCTTTAAGTAAGCATTCACTCGCTGCATCTTCCGCTGGGATTTATTCTTCTTCATGTCCAACATCACCTTCATCTTCGGATTCACTGATATCTCCTGCATCATCTTTTCTTATTTTCTCTTATCTCCATGTCCTCCATTCTGGCACAAAGATTTCGCATTCCTCTCTCCACGTCTGGATTCTGTGCTTGCCTACTTCTTTCTCGGGACAATTCCCTTTCCTCCTCTGGATCGGGTGATTGTCTACCCCTTATCCTTGGTGGCATGGTGAATTCTCCTTGTCCTCTGCTACATAAAGAAACGAATCTTTTCTAAGCTCTGATACCACTTGATGCAGGCGCGCCAACCAAGGCACGTCCACTCCCAAAGGACCTTCTCTTCCCTTGGCCCGAAGAACTGAAATTCTCTTCAATTCCCTTATCGGGACTTTCAACACCCACAAAAATTTCTCCTTATGATATCCCTATCCAAATCGGGAAATCGGACTTCGCGTGATCGCGAGTCTTGTGGTCACGAATCCGGGCTCTTTGAATCCCCAAATCCCGATCTACCGATACTTCGGTGTGGTGCGACACCTGTCCACCTCTCTGATCCTTAACCCCGTCGGGAAATCGCGTATCAGAATATCGCGATTCTTGTTACTATGTGCCCGGGACTTCCAATTCCCTGAATTCTGACACGAGCTGCCACCTGTCCTCTGTTCTAGTGCCTATGGTCCACACTCCTGTGGTGATCGGGAAATCGCGATTTCCATTACACTCGTTCACGGAATCTTCTATGTCCCGATCCCCGATATGGGGTGACACCTGTTCTCCACTTCCAATGCAGTGTTTGTATGGTCGTCGCGTTTCAGAGTTTCGCGACTCCTCCTGCAGTGATTTTCTCGTCACCGAGAATCCCGATATACCGATCCTCGATGCACGTGAGAACTTACTCCTCCACGTCACCGCTTCACCGTCGCCCTATCGGGTATCGCGAAATCACGATTCCTGATGCAACAATTCCTTTGTCTTCAAAAACTCCGAAATGCCGAACCCCGACTCCTTTGGATCCTCTGCTACGCATCCTCAAAACGAACAGTTCAGATCTTGTCGGGAAATCGCGGGTCGCGACTCCGTATGACAAGATTTCTGTGTGTTCGAAAACTCCGATCCTCCGTCTCCCGACTCTCTCTAGGTTTCTGACATGTGTCCTACTGAGATCCACGGCTAGGATTCTCTTTTGGGTTTTCGAAACCCACAAGGTCTTGATTCTCTTACTTAGAAAAATCCCGATGACTCCAATATCCCGATGACTTGTCCGGGACTTCTCCTCTGCACACTAGGCTTAACCCCTGCGCAACTCCTCGAGATCTAACGGCTGACGGGTTTTGTCAATCTCTTATGTAAGATCCTGACCGTCGATTTCCTTCCCCTTGGGGATTTCTTGGCACGACAATCTCCTGTGCAAAGTTTTTATAATTTTGAAGGCCTCTCTTCCTCTTGGGATTTCTTCACAGCTTCTCGGTCTCTTAGAAAAGAGATCTCTTTGCACGCACTCCTTGTGGCAACCCTGCAAACACTTCAAGTGTTCGACCTTCTTGGCTCTGCGCACACCTGCAGCAGTAGTCCTCCAAAGCTTCCTTCTCGGACTCATGACTAAGACTTCCTCTTCAGCCTGCGCACTCCTTGCACGGCTTCAGCAACCCACTTTCACTTCTGAGTGAATAAGGACAAGAGTTAAACTATCTGAGCCTTCGGTCGACGCACTCCTTGCGGACGATTTCGACTGCACTCCCTGCAGGAACCCTTGCTCAGATAGAGAAACAATTGTAACTCATTTCACTTCTTCTCAGATTCCAATCTCAACACATGAAATCATACACACAGCATAACAACAAATGCATAACAGGAAGTAAACACTCATAAGAAGAGCATCTAATGCACATACATAGAGAATAACACAACAGCCATGAACCTGAATCAATTTCTTCTATTAATTCAAGATTTGTACATGGATGTTGTTCTACAGTTCTCTGCTTCTCTCCTATGCTATGGATTCTTGTAACTCTTCTTGAACTATGTTACAATATACAATGAGGGTGTCTATATCCGTTCTCCCTCTTTTTTGTTAGAACTATCTAATCTATTATTCAATTCTACCTACCTACATTTACTACTTATAAATGCCTCTGTCTATTTCAGACGAGAGCGGGGCGCTCAAGGTCTGACTGCATTTTATCAAGACACCTTCATTAAATGATCTCATTTATGTTTGGCGCATCAACTTCAAGGAAAAAATTGCAAAACTTGCGCTGGACGTCTTCCAGCTGTCTTCCGCTTCCACGTTGGCTTGCTTGACGTTAGGGATGCTCCTGCATCATACTCTCTCGCTTGAAAATTTGCATGGGCTCCTATCCATGAGCTCCTGCACGGTCTGTCCATGCTTCAGAATTTCTGCTTCAGCCTCCCAGCTGGCATCTTCAACTGGATGACCCTTCCACTTGACCAAATATTCAAAGTAGTCTTTCCTCCTGGTCTTCTTACCCACTCGTTTATCCAGTATTTGCTCCATCTGTGGATCTTCTGCAACTGGCATCTGGTTCTGCCACTGAACCTCTGGTTGTTCACCACTTGTTCCTATTCCCTCAGCTTTGTATGGGTATAAATCTGCGACATTGAATATCGGAGAAATTCCGATCCCATATGGTAATTCAATATCAAAGCATTCTGTCCCATTTTCTTCAAGACCTTGCATGGTCCGATCTTCTTCATTTTCAACTTATTGTATGTTCCTCTCGGGAACCTTTCTTTCCTCAAGTGCGCCAGAACTACATCATGAAATTCAAACTGAAGTTGTCTCCTATGATGATCGGCTCTGCGCTTATATTCTTGACTTGTTTTTATCAGTCGTTCCTTCACCTGGCTATGAAGTTCCTTCATCTCCCCTGCGAATTCTTCTTCACTCGCGCTGCTAGTAGCAGTCTGTTCTGAATCCCTCAATTCAGAAACTCCTCTTGGTTGTATCCCATAGACAATCTGAAATGGACTTCGGCCTGTTCTCCTATTCACTGGATCATTGTAAGCAAACTCTGCCTGTGGCAATATATTGTCCCAACTGCTATGGTGTTCTGTCACCAAGATTCTTAGCAAGCCCCCCAGACTTCTATTTTCCCATCCGTCTGAGGATGATAAGAAGAACTAAACATCAAATTAGTCCCCAGCTTCTTCCATAGTGTCCTCAAGAAATTCCTTATGAATTTTGTGTCTCTGTCCGAAACTATGCTTTTTGACAATCCATGAAGTCGAACGACCTCCTTGAAGAACAGATTTGTGATGTGCGTCGCATCACTGATCTTCTGGCATGGGATAAAATGTGCCATCTTGGAAAACCTATCCACTACCACAAAGATGGAATCTACACCTCTTTGTGTCCTTGGCAAACCCAATACAAAATCCATACTTACCACCTCCCATGGCTTGTCTGGTATGAGCAATGGCTGGTAAAATCCCACATTCTGTTTTCTTCCTTTCGAATGCTGGCAAATCTCGCATCTATCTACAAACCTCTTGACATGTGCTCACATCCCTGGCCAAAAGTATGACTTGCTCAGCTTTGCAAATGTCTTATCGTGACCAAAATGCCCTGCTAATCCACCACTGTGCTTCTCTTTCAACAAGTTCTCCCTCATGGAGCAATTTGGAGTGCACAATTGATTTTCTTTGAACAATAATCCATCTTGGATCATATAGTCTGTCCAAGGGCTTCTATCTCTGAGAACTGGATTCTCAGTCGCTTCATACGCTTCCTTAAAATCTTGGTCATCCACATACATATCCCTAAGATCATCAAAGCCTAACATCTTGACTTTGAACTCCTGCAACAACAAACATTTCCTGCTCAAAGCATCAACCACTTTGTTAGTAGTACCATAAATATGTTTTATCACAAAAGTGAAATTTTGCATGTATTCAACCCATTTAACATGCCTCTAATTCATCTTTTCCTGTTGAGTCACAAACTGTAATGCATGGTTATCACTATATAAAACAAATTCCTTTGGAATCAAATAGTGCCTCCATTTTTTCAATGCCTGGATGATGGCATAGAATTATTTATCATACGTGGAGTAATTTTCTTTTGCCTCATTCAGCTTCTCGCTGAAATATGCAATCGGTCTGTCCTCCTGACCCAAGACCGCTCCTATGGCAAACCCGCTTGCATCACATTTCACCTGAAATGTCTTTTGAAAATCCGACAGCACCAAAACCGGTTGCTCTGTGATCTTCTGCTTCAATAGATTGAATCTCTTCTCAGCCTCTTCAGTCCAGTGAAAAGATTTATGCCTTTTCTTCACCGTATCCATCATTGCTGCACTAATTCCACTGAAATTCCTGATGATTTTCCGGTAGAAACTAGCCAGTCCATGAAAACTTCTCACCTCGAAAATATTTCTTGGTGATGGCCAATTCTTGATCACTTCTACCTTATCCGGATCGATCCTCAATTCATTCGCCAATATAACAAAACCCAGATAAATGAGTTCTGTCTTCATAAATGAGGACTTCTTCATGTTTATCAGTAGCTTCTCTTGCTATAGCTTCTTCATTACAATGGCCAAATGCGTCAAATGCTTAGCCTTTTTCTTGCTGAAAACTAATATGTCATCCAGATACACGATGGAAAATTTCCCAATGAACTCCTTCAAGACTTCATTCATCAACCTCATAAAGGTACTTGGTGCATTCGTCAAGCCAAACGGCATAACAAGCCATTCATACAAACCTTCGTTTGTCTTGAATGTTGTTTTCCACTCATCATCTTCTCTCATACGAATCTGATGATATCCGCTCTTCAAATCTATCTTTGAAAAAGAAATTGCTCCACTTAAGCAGTCCATCAAATCATCCATTCTTGGCAAGGGGAATCTATACCTGATAGTTATCTTGTTGATGGCTCTTGAATCAGTGCACATCCTCCAGCCTCCTTCTTTCCTCGGACTGAGTACTGTCGGAAGAGCACACAGACTCAAGCTTTCCCTAACCAATCCTTTGTCCAACAATTCCTGGACCTGTCTTTTGACCTCCTCATACTCCTGTGGCGTCAATCTGTACGCGGATTTGTTTGGAAGACTAGCTCCTGGTATGAGGTCTATATGATGACTCACGCTCCTCATCGGTGGCAACGAACGAGGTAATTCATCCACTACAATATCAACGAACTCTTCCAGCAGTCCCTGAACTTCTTCTGGCACATCGTCCACTCTTGTGTTAGTCAGAACAATTTTCAGCTTTCTGACCATAAAGAATTGCGGATCCTCCTTCTTCTTAACTTCTGTAAGAAGTTCCTTCCCCCTCATGAGAAGTACTGTGTGGTTTATCACCGGATTCACTTCTTTATTCTCAATTGGATTCAACCTATGGGTTCTCCCATTCTTCGGCAGGGTGTATGTGTTCATCATCCCATCATGAATCACATTTCTATCATACTTCCATGGTCTACCCAGCATTAGGTGACAAACATCCATAGGAATAACATCACAGAGTACTTTATCATTATATCCTCCTATTTTAAATTCAACCAAACACTACCTAGTGACATTTACCTGATGTCCCTTCTGTAGCCATGAAACCTTATATGGATTCGGGTGATCAGTTGTCTCCAGCTCCAACTTTTCTACCATCTTGATTGAAACGAGATTATTTGTGCTCCCACTGTCCACAATGACCTTGCACACTCTATCCTTAGTCTTGCAGGTAGTCCTGAAAAGATTGTTTCTCCGTGTTGTATTCTCCATCTCCTTCTCTGGCGTCAAAAGGACTTTCTGCATCACCAGCGACCTTCCGCCTTCAGCGTATTCCGCTTCATCATCTCGCCTCTGTGCCTCGGCGATGTGAGTCTCTCAAGTTTCGTTCTTTTTCTCTGGACACTCGAACGACTTGTGGCCATTTTTCCCACATGTGAAGCATGTGATCACTCCACCTCTTCCTCTTCCTCTACCTCTGGTACGAGGAAACCTATCATTATCAGCATATCCTCCCCTCTGTTCAATTTGTTTTCCTAGCTGCTCAACATATGGCCCTCTCTGTGAGGTTCCACCTCTTTCAACTTTTCCCTGAGGTTTCTTCCATTCCTCCTTGGGCTTCTGGTATTTATCTTGGGCAACCGTCTTGCCTCTGGGTTGGCTCCTACCTCAGCCTCTCTGACTTTTCTTACGGCTCAACTTCTCCTCAGCTTTCAGATCCATTTGGTAAGCGTCCTCCACCGTTTGTATGGTTGCCATGCTTATTTCATCCTGAATTTCATACCTCAGGCCATTCATATACCTGGCCACCTTTTCATCATTGCTTTTGGGATGACCTGCCCTGATATTCAACCTATAAAATTCCTCAGTATACTCCTTTACTGTCATCAACTTCTGTCTCAGGTTTTGCATCCTCCTGAACAGAGTAATTTGATAGTCCCTGTGAATAAATTTTGCCTTCATCTTGGCAATCATCCTGTCCCAGCTCTTAATCTTCTGCTTGCCTTGGCAATGCCTGTCATCTTGCAGTTCATCCCACCACAAGGCTGCATGTCCTTTTAATCTTGTGACGGCATGCTTGACCTTCTTATCCTCTTCAATATCTTCATAGTCGAAGTAAGTGTCTAGATCTCTAATCCAATCTAGCAGCTCTTCCCCATCCAAATTTCCCTCATAAACAAGAATGTCCATTTTTACCCTTGTACTCATTCTTGCAACAACTTTAAGTAAGCGTTCACTCACTGCATCTTCCGCTGGGATTTCTTCTTCTTCATGTCCAGCATCACCTTCATCTTCGGATTCACTGATATCTCCTGCATCAGCTTTTCGCCTTTCTCTTATCTCCATGTCCTCCATTCTAGCACGAAGATTTCACATTCCTCTCTCCACGTCTGGATTCTGTGCTTGCCTACCTCTTTCTCGGGACAATTCCCTTTCCTCCTTTGGATCGAGTGATTGTCTACCCCTTATCCTTGGTGGCATGGTGAACTTTCCTTGTCCTCTGCTACAGAAAGCAAAGAAGCTTTTCTAAGCTCTGATACCACTTGACGCAGGTGCGCCAACCACGGCACGTCCGCTCCCACATGACCTTCTCTTCCCTTGGCCCGAAGACCTGAAACGCTCTTTAATTCCCTTATCGAGACTTTCAACACCCACAAAAAATTCTCCTTATGATCTCCCTATCCAAATCGGGAAATCGGACTTCGCGTGATCGCGAGTCTTTTGGTCACGAATCCAGGCTCTTTGAATCACCGAATCCCGATCTACCGATACTTTGGTGTGGTGTGACACCTGTCCACCTCTCTGATCCTTAACCTCGTCGAGAAATCGCGTATCGGAATATCGCGATTCCTGTTACTATGTGCCCAGGACTTCCAATTCCCCGAATTCCGACACGAGCTACCACCTGTCCTCTGCTCTAGCGCCTATGGCCCACACTCCTGTGGTGATCAAGAAATCGTGTATCGGGATATCGCGATTTCCATTACACTAGTTCACGGAATCTTCTATGTCCCGATCCCCGATATGGGGTGATACCCGTTCTCCACTTCCAATGCAGTGTTTGTATGGTCGTCGCGTTTCAGAGTTTCGCGACTCCTCCTGCAGTGATTTTCTCGTCATCGAGAATCCCGATATACCGATCCCCGATGCACGTGAGACCTTAATCCTCCATGTCACCACTTCACCGTCGCCCTATCGGGTATCGCGAAATCGCGATTCCTGATGCAACAATTCCTTTGTCTTCAGAAACTCCGAAATGCCGAACCCCGACTCCTTTGGATCCTCTTCCACGCGTCCTCAAAACGAACGGTTCAGATATTGTCGGGAAATCGCGGGTCGCGACTCCGTATGACAAGATTTCTGTGTGTTTAAAAACTCCGATCCTCCAACTCCCGACTCTCTCTAGGTTTCTGACACATGTCCTGCCGAGATCCATGGCTAGGATTCTCTTTCAAGTTTTCGAAACCCACAAGGTCTCGATTCTCTTACTTAGCAAAATCCTGATGACTCCAATATCCCGATGACTTGTCTGGGACTTCTCCTCTTCACACTAGGCTTAACCCCTGCGCAACTCCTCGAGATCTAACGACTGACGGGTTTTGTCAATCTCTTCTGTAAGATCCTGACCGTCGATTTCCTTCCCCTTGGGGATTTCTTGGCACGACAATCTCCTGTGCAGCCTTTTAATAATTTTGAAGGCCTCTCTTCCTCCTGGGCTTTCTTCACAGCTTCTCGGTCTCTTAGAAAAAAGATCTCTTTGCACGCACTCCTTGCGAAAACCCTGCAAACACTTCAAGTGTTCGACCTTCTTGACTCTGCGCACACCTGCAGCAGCAGTCCTCCAAAGCTTCCTTCTCAGACTCACGACTGAGACTTCCTCTTCAGCCTGCGCACTCCTTGCACGGCTTCAGCAACCCACTTTCACTTCTGAGTGAATAAGGACAAGAGTTAAACTATCTGAGCCTTCTGTCGACGCACTCCTTGCGGACGATTTCGATTGCACTCCTTGCAGGAACCCTTGCTCAGATAGAGAAATAGTTGTAACTCATTTCACTTCTTCTCAGATTCCAATCTCAACACATGAAATCATACACACAACATAACAACAAATGCATAACAGGAAGTAAACACTCATAAGCAGAGCATCTAATGCACATACACAGAGAATAACACAACAACCATGAACCTGAATCAATTTCTTCTATTAATTCAAGATCTGTACATGGATGTTCTTCTACAGTTCTCTGCTTCTCTCCTATGCTCCAGATTCTTCTAACTCTTCTTGAACTATGTTACAATATACAATGAGGGTGTCTATATCCGTTCTCCCTCTTTTTTTTTAGAACTATCTAATCTATTATTCAATTCTACCTACCTACATTTACTACTTATAAATGCCTCTGTCTATTTTAGACAAGAGCGGGGTGCTCAAGGTCTGACTGCATTTTATCAAGACACCTTCATTAAATGATCTCATTTATGTTTGGCGCATCAGCTTCAAGGAAAAAATTGCAAAACTTGCGCTGGACGTCTTCCAGCTATCTTCTGCTTCCACGTTGGCTTGCTTGATGTGAGGTATGCTCCTGCATCATTTTCCTTCTAATGAAGGCTAGATCCTGGGTGTAAACCTTCCCTTAACACTTGGCTCTTGTAGCCTGCTTAATTTGTTACTCCTTTTTAGAGATTGGATCATGGGCCTAAACCTTTCCTTCATAGTTGGCTCTTGCAAGTCTTATCATAGTTGCAAATATCTTAGACATATTATAAACTCTTCCTACCAGCAAAAGGATGTGCTTGTATTTCATGAAGGAAATGTATAGATTGGTTGAACTTATCAAGTTGTTTAGACAATGGCGTCACTTGAAGGAAGAAATGGAAAGTGCTATCCATGAGGCAACATGATTGATAGTGGAGGGATCAATCATGTGTTAGTACTTAAATTAGGTCTCCTAGGTGAATGCTATACAATTTAATCTTGGTTTTTTTAATGGAGTAATTATTTATCGATGTATATATATTGTAAGAGGATCTTATCCTTGTCAAATGCATGCATACTTAATTAAATGTGCTGATGTAATTTCATTGTGTTATTGCAAATTTTTNTCATGGGCCTAAACCTTTCCTTCATAGTTGGCTCTTGCAAGTCTTATCATAGTTGCAAATATCTTAGACATATTATAAACTCTTCCTACCAGCAAAAGGATGTGCTTGTATTTCATGAAGGAAATGTATAGATTGGTTGAACTTATCAAGTTGTTTAGACAATGGCGTCACTTGAAGGAAGAAATGGAAAGTGCTATCCATGAGGCAACATGATTGATAGTGGAGGGATCAATCATGTGTTAGTACTTAAATTAGGTCTCCTAGGTGAATGCTATACAATTTAATCTTGGTTTTTTTAATGGAGTAATTATTTATCGATGTATATATATTGTAAGAGGATCTTATCCTTGTCAAATGCATGCATACTTAATTAAATGTGCTGATGTAATTTCATTGTGTTATTGCAAATTTTTTCATGTTTGAGTAAAGAAACTTAAACCGATTAAGATGTAAAAAAAACTATTTGTTATAGTCTTCATATTATCATCAATTTTTTTTTTATAGTCTTCATATTATCATCAACTTTACTTTTACAAACAAATCTTTCTAATAATACACTTTATAACTATTACATTATGTAGATGCAAACAAATGTCAAGTCTATGCTTTCTCCTCTTCAATTCATAGCTCCTCTAAGTAAATGGATAAATAAATAGATTGTAACACACAAAAAAAAACATTAACAATGTTGCTCACATGTAAATTTATTTATTTATTTAATTATTTTTTATTTAGTTTTTTCCATAAAAACATTACCCATATACATACATAATATATTATACTATACCTGACAACATATATGCCATACTGGATTGTATAATATTTCTTAATACAATAAATCATACTATACATATGAATAGATTAAAACTAATTAGTTCAAATTCAATTTAGGTATAGGTTATTGTTAGTTAATAAATTAAGTTTTTAGATTAAAAAATTATTAATTGTGCACATTGTTAATAGGTGTATGTTTATGTGGTTTTAAAAATTAATTCAAACCCAATTCAGGCGGAAAAAAATAAAAACACTAATTTCTTAATATGATTAGGTAAATGTGAAAAAGTAAACAAATTAACTGATGCATTCATAAATGCAAAAAAGTTATGAACAAGGAATCCTATCCATTAATTTGAAAAGACAACTAAAAATATGCTAACATCTATTATTGCTAATCATCAAATTAAATTTTTAAATCATTAATTATGCACATGGTCAATCATAGATGTACGCCTGGTAATTACTTGATGGCAACTTATCAACAACAACAATTTTGTTTGCCACGGGGCCCTTGCAGGCCGTTCCATGACAGGTAAAATCGCCATTGCTGAGCGGAAGCTTCCAAGAGAGTGAACATTCATTAGTGGTGTGCTTTGGGTTAAAGCACAATCATTAAAAATTGTACTATCACTAATAGTGGATAATTAATGGGAAGGTTTTCAAATACTGATGCAATAAAGCTAAAGACGCCATTGGACTATCTTCATATCTGGCTCAGATTTGATTCCATGGAAAATGACCACGAAATTCCACTGATAGTTGGATAGGGATAGATACGCCATCGCTGAAAGACCCACGCAACTTTGAGGAAATTTCTTTCATATTTGGATAGGGACAGATACGCCATCGCCGAAAGACCCACGCAAATTTGACAAGGACATCTACAGAGTACTATTCCAGCGATTTTGCTATTTAAATTGACAATCTCCCATTGTTATTGAGCCAATTGAAGCAGCGGTTATTTGCTCAATCTAAATTGTATTTGCCCGTTGGCTGAACAAGGAATTTTGAAAACGACTTTAGAGATGGCGAGCCAGCTTAGACGCGTTGCAATTCTCATCCTGGCGTTGCGAACCAGGTTATACGCGTTGCAAATCTCACCCTGGCGCTGTTTGGCGCTGTTTGTTACTGTTAACAGGCGACGCCCGCGTTGCAATACTCATCCTGGCGTGCTTGTGGACAGTAACAAGCAACGCCAGCGTGAGAATTGCAACGCGTCTGAGCTGGATCGCAACGCCAGGATGAGAATTGCAACGCATCTAAGCTGGTTCGCCATCTCTAAAGTTGTTTTCAAAATCTCTTGTTTAGCCAGGGGGGAAAATTTCAGATTGAGCAAATACCTCTGCTTCAATTTTCTCAATAACCGTTGGAGAGTGTCAATTTAAATAGGAAAAAGGCTGTAACGGTACTCAATGGACGTCCTTGTTCAAATTTGCTGTGGTCTTCTAGCAGTGGCTTGTCTATCCAAATACTCCTACCTGGATGTCCTTATCAAGGTAAGGGCTTTTCATTTCTATAGCAGGGAATGAACTTATTTTAGTTTTGGATATATGAAGCGAGGTTGGAATGTAATTTCTAAAGTATGCAAAGGATTGATCATATATATATATATATATATATATATATATATATAATTTATTTACTTATTTGATATTTAAGATTATTTTATTTTGATTTATAATTAAGCTTTATATTTTTAAGTTAAAATGTTAACTTTTAAATATTGATGATTGATAATTAATATGCAATGAAATTAATTTTGTTTTATTGGATTTTAAAAATAAAGTAAGGATTTATTTGGTTTTTTTTAGAATTTTATTTACTTTACAAGAAATTAAAGAGAAATATTTTTCAAGTATTAAAGTTTTGATGAGTTAAAAGGTTAAGAAGGATGGTATTGTAAAAAATATTGTGAAATTAAGATTTAATGTGTTTTTAGGTAGGACATTTTAAAAAATAGTGTTTTTCATCTTCAACCTTTTTAGTGTTATAAAAATACAAATTCTTTCCACATAGTTTTGTTCAATATCCTATTTTAGTGTGGAGCTAGTGGGAGTTGATTCTTATTTTAGCAATATTGGTTTTCTTCTTTAAACTAGTTAAAACAAAAAGATATTTTTTATTTTTTAGATTAGGGCTAATGAACTCCTTTTAGTATCTTAATTTTCTCTCATCATCTAATTCTTTATCACATCACAATTTATTGTTAAATTTAGATTTAATAAAATTTTCAATATTATCTATATTCTCCATTAATTTACCCAAAATTAGTTAAAACAAAAAGATATTTTTGATTTTTTAGATTAGGGTTAATCAACTCCTTATAGTATCTTAATTTTCACTCATCATCTAATTCTTTATCACATCACAATTTATTGTTAAATTTAAATTTAATAAAATTTTCAATATTATCTATATTCTCCATTAATTTACTCAACATTTGACATCTTTATGCCAACCCCACTTGAGCCATGAGTGGTTTTGATTAGAGTTCCATGCAATGTTAAGAATAATGTTGTCTTCCATGTTGTTTATCTTGATCGTGTACATTAGGTACCTAGTCATAGCCATGTTTTCAATGAGGGAAATACTTGTTTCTATGAGGAGGATATGAGAGGATAAGAGAGGATAGGGTGTATTTCCTTTCATTTTAACATTATAAGTAATAAAACACCTATGATTCTCTAGAGATGATGTATCCCTATACCTCACAATAATATAAGATAACAAGAGTGATGAGATTCTCAAAGATGAGTTTCTTTTTATCCCATAGTAAAAGGTCTGCTAATTTACAATTGTTCTCAAGGCCAAAATAAGCTTTCCACCCACCATTTACCTTATTCTCAATGCTATAGTTCCAATTAAGCTTATTATATAGATCTATTCCAAGATATCTGTATGGAGTCAATTCCTCCAATATGTTGTTGTCATACATGAAATTATAGTAAATGACTTTTAAGATTTGATTATAGTGTTAATAGTAGTGGTAGAGTAGAAATTTTTCAGAATTCTTTAGTTTTTTGTTGAGATTGTAGGGACACCTCACCATAAGAATAATATAATCAACATAAAGAAGAACCATAACGACTAATATAACTAAAGATATATTGAAATAAAGAAGAAGTATGATGACTATTTCAACTAAAGCTGTATTGACACACCCCCTTGTTTCAAACAATCCTCTAACTTATGGATGTATATGCCAAAAAGAGTAAAGAATAGGAGACAACATTTCTTAACTCCACTACTACTTCCAAACAACCCTCTAACTTGTAGAGGTTAAATAAATGTTACCATAAAATAAAAAAATCAAGCTGTTGTTAAATACTCCCTTAACAAACTCCGCCTAAGGTTTTTCTTCAACGTAATGAACAAATTATCTTATTCTGATTCTGATTCTGATTCTACGTTCTTACTTCGTCCCATCATGCTAAAGTATTGCTAATTACTGACATTTCAGGACAGCGGTTATCAACGACGCGGCACTGTGGGCCAAACGGAAAGCAAAAATGGAGGATCAAGAATATTATCATTAAGAGACAGAAATGGAGTGCAATATATTATACTCCAAAAGAGAGATTCCTGGGGACAAGATGCTCAACATCACCGTTGGAAAAGCAAATAAATGAGACTGAATGTGGAGACTAGTAGAACAAATCAATGTAAGCATTGGGATGATTAGATTCTATTCTGGGAGGTGTAGGATTAGTCCCATAAATGATTTTTCAATTTTACAGTGAACAAAATCATTTCTTAAACACAATGAAAAATTATTCGTCCCATCAAGCTAAATTATTACTAATTACTGAACAATTTCAGGATAACTGTTATGAACGTGGTATTGTGGGCCAAACGGAAAGCCAAAATGGAAGCCCAAGAATATTATCATAAAGAGAAGAGAGATGGAGCACAAAATATTCTACTAGAAACGAGAGATTCCCGGGGGACCAGATGTTGGGAGATGGAGCACAAAATATTCTATTCCAAACGACAGATTCCCGGGGAACCAGATGCTCGACATCTCCTCTGCAAAAGCAAATAAATAAGACGAAATGTGAGCACTAATCGAATAAATCCATGTAAGCATTGGACTACATAGACTCCACTCAGTAAGTGGTATCAGGTCATTTAGTGTGAGAAAGGATTTTGATCCTTCAACTGAGAAGATGTTTGGATTCCCGGGTTCAAGTAGTTTTGTCTTGCCTACTTATTAGAGCTAAAACCATAAATGCAGACAGTGTGTACTTTTCTGAACACCCGTGTTTTCCTTTAAAAAAATGATTGTCGATTCCAGTTTTGAAAATCCTCCGAATACTTCAGGTTTCCCAATGGCATCTTTACATTGCATCGTATTTTCTAACATCAAAAATACAGGAAACAAACACCGATATAGCTGCAGAGCAGCTTAGCCTCTGTTTTTAATATATCTAATTATTAATAATCATATCTGCTGCACAGCAGTTAAATATTAGTTGCTGGTGAACGCCGAAAGGTTGATAAGATGAAACGAATTCTTAAAAAACATATTAAATTTTATTAAAGATTAACAAATAAACTGTTGAGCTTCATTTATCTGGTGTTAATATTTTAATTTCTGTTAATCACTTACGTGGCAATCAGTTAGCTATCAAAGTAATTTTTAAATATGATTAGGTAAATGTAAAAAGGTAAACACATAAACGGATGTCTTTATAATAGCTAGGAAGTTAATGATTGAAATCACAGCCATTTATTTTGTGTGACTATTAAGAATATTCCAGCCATATTTAATCCTGTCCATAAAAAACTTATTAAGCACTAAACTCCTATTAAATCTGCCCATTGTCAATAGGTGTACGCCTTTCGGCTTAATTAATAATCATATCTTCCCAAACAATTGATTTTATAACAAAACGTTTTGATCCTTTAACCAAATCTTTAGTGAACAAAGGGAAGCAAACTGTATTTTACAGTTTAATAGATTATTATTTCTTTCTCATCATTCCGTGCCATCTAAACTCTATTCAATATAATATAATATAATATAATATGTCATATAAAATTATAAAAATAAAAACGCTTAGTTAACATTGATTTCATTTTAGCATTTAGTTGAACAACAAACAATGTACAATGTTCTTATACAATGAAGTGCATAAATTTGAGCTTAATTTGATTGCGGATTTAAGTTATTGGAGGAGCCAACTATAAAGGCAAGTGGTTTGGTGATTGAAAAGGCAAGTGGTTTGGTGATTGAAATGGAATGGTGGTAAGACTAATACATCCAAGTGGTTTTGTAATTGAAATGGAATGGTGATAAGATTAATAAAGGGAAAAAACAAATAATAAAGAAAAGATGGAGGAATGGTAAATATTTTGTGATTGAAATGAAATGGTGGTAAGACTAATACAAGGAAAAATATGAAAATAAAAAATGGAGGAATGGTAAATGAAAGGTTTTTTTTTTTTTTTTTT
>SNQJ01S0022191.1:91517-104083 GCA_010110895.2 Picea sitchensis | reverse complement strand
TTCCTTTTTTTGGTGAATGAAATGGTGAATGAAAAGAGAATGCACAAAGATCTATTAACTGTATTGTAATTTAAAATTTATTAAGAAGAATACTTAAAAAATGATTGAAAATAATGGTTAAAAACAATGATTGAAAGATGAATTTTCCATTTGAATTTCTAAAATAAAATTTATAAATTCATTGTGGTATTTATGGTAGTGAGAAACTCTTATATATGTTTGATCTCATATGTGTTTGATGTATTACTTTTATTCATTTTAATTTCTAATTTTTTTTTTATAAATTCATTGTGGTATTTATGGTAGTGAGAAGCTCTCATATATGTTTGATTTTATATACTTTTGATGTATTGCTTTTATTCATATTGATGTATTGCTTTTATTCATATTTAATTGTTTACTAATTATTTTAAGCATATGAAAATTCAATTTTTATATAATTTATTTTATAATTTTATTTTTTTAACAATTAAATATTATAATAATAATAATAATCTATTTTTAAGGTCACGGCCAAGCCAGTACACTAAATTGGTGTATGAGACTTCCTTGTTTGTGGGACAAGGAACCTCTTAAGAGGAAACACATGTTCTTAACCATTAGGCCCACTCAGGTTGTATATTCTCCACCATCATTTTTTAAGATTGAAAATCTATCGATAATTAAGTGATTTACTTTATAATTTTATTTTCAACTTGAGGTAGGTCGTGAAAGGCCCTCTCCCTTTTGGTCTTTAGTTCGTTTCTCACCCTCTCCCAGGTGGAAGCTTCGCACTAAAGTTCCTCGGTGATTAAGTGATTTACTTTATAATTTTATTTTTTCTTAACAATTAAATATTAACAACTACTCTATATTCTCCACCATCATTTTTTAAGGTTGAAAATCTATCAGTGATTAAGTGAGTGTTGCACTTTTAGTTGAGTTGCTAATTTTGCTTAATATCTCTCTTCCCAGCTTAATATCTCTCTTCCCATGAGTGAATGTAACAAGAAGAGCATGTGAGGCCATATGTGTCCATACGGTAACCGTGCATGGTTGTTGGTGGGCTCTGCATTGGTCCAGACTCCCTTGAGGTTGTATGGTTGTACGCAGTCACTAAATGGTTTTCTTATTGCCTGGGCACGTGAATGTTTACTGAGGATGGTATAATGGTAACTTCGATGGTGTTTGTGTGTTTATTGAAGTATTTCTTCTATAGTGTCCACACGTTTGCATATGTGATATGGAGTTCAACACATGCTTTTCAAACATATTTTTTTTTTTTCTCATTATTCTTTGTGTGTTTATAATTGTCTTAATCATTCTTTGTTTGTATTTTTTTTAATGTTTGAATATAATTTTTTTTTTAATTTATTATTCTAATTTAATGTACTTATTATTCAATTTGATAAAATTTGAAGAAGAGGAAAAGGAAAGAAAAGGAAAACGAGAGTGGAAAAAGGAAAAGATAGATAGAAATGAATTGTGCCTTATGTCTTGAGAAGTCCAACACCTCTTGAAACTTTAGTTGGATGAATCTCTTTTCATAAATGACATATTTTGTTCATATCTTGTTGCAGTAACTAGTTCCACTCTTTATAATTCTGTTGCAGATAGATATATCTAATCTAATAATTAATAGATATAGATCTATTATTTAATAGCTTTGTGTTTTATTTAGAAAATGAAAGAGTAGTCATATCTTCACACTCACAAAACTATTCTCATATATTATTAAAAACACATTTTTACATATAGTTATAACTATATTATATTGAGTTATTTAGATCTAACTAATTTAGGTGGTGCAGTTTGAGAGAGTATCTCAACAAACAACAAACCAATTTTATTACATTAATGGAAGCATTATTTCCAACACCCTCCCTTAATGTTTACATTATGAAAAGTATAAAATATTTTTTAGAAAATAGTTCTAAAAATAACAAACCAGTCTTATTACATTAATGGAAGCATTATATCCAACACCCTCCCTTAATGTTCACATTATGAAATCAAACAAACATATTTTAGAAAATAGTTTTTGAACTCTATCTTTGGTAAAGTCTTCTTGAGCAACTTTTATCCACTTTTGAAATCATGTAGACTCAGCTCCATCACACAACCATTAACTCTCAACTACCACTTGATCTCTTGAAGATAGGATTGCTTCAGACCAAAAAACCCATTGTAACAGACTATAGACATGACAATGTTCTTGAGCACAACATTCACCAAAAACAAGAAACTTTTAAGTTATGTGATTAAAGAATAAACCCATTGTAACAGACTATAGACATGACAATGTTCTTGAGCACAACATTCACCAAAAACAAGAAAATTTTAAGTTATGTTATTAAATAATAAAATGAGAAAAATTTCACCCACAAAACAATACAAACTTGCACTAAGTTCAAAAATAAATTATATTCTATTAAAGAAGATAATGTAGCTTCCATGAACTTCCCCGTATACTCAACTCTCCTTCACTACGCCTTCCTAGGAGTCTCAGGTTTCGAATCTCAGTATCACACATTGTTGTGTTCTTCCTGCATCAAACTCCTCTAATCTCCTGCAGAACCTAATTTCTCAAGATCGACAATGAATTCATTGTGCCGAGTGTTGGCATAGGGCCAGACCAAGGGTTCAACACTTCAACAACGCACCAACAAAACCCTAACTATTGGCCCTTTTGGAAACACCTGCGAAGCAGAAGAAGTCTCACCCGAGGTAGAAGCAGGGGGGGTTACAGGACACATGTGTCTGTAACCAAGCTAGGACATAGATATGTGATAATAACACTTCGCAGAGTACTCTAGCAACACTTAGAAGGGGACACGAATTAGTTCATTAGCTTCATTAACATCGCAAAACAAACCCTAATATATATCGACGCAGTAACAATAAAGATTAAGCACTTCGAACGTTTAACACATAACACTAAGTTAGATCTAACATTCATTCATTCTTAACACAACTAAAACAGTAAGCATCAACAGATCTATCTAACATACATACTAAGCAAAGCACTGAGAAGATTCATAACATAACCAACAAAGCACAAAGCAAACCAAAGACACAAGATATACGTGGTTCACCCCAGTGTGGGGCTACATCCACCAACTTCTTCGTCTTCTTTATTATTCTTCAATCTCTTACATTCATCCGCTCTTGTGCACTAATCCACAAAGCCAAGCTTCAGAGAGGATAGGAGATCTGTGCACTGAGCACCAGATCCTCCTTCCCGAAATTAGGTCAAGGCACAGAGCCAACTTCTCTATTGAGCACAGAGCCTTACATACACATTCCGTTGCACAAAGAAACTCACAACTACTGCACTTAGCCACTTAGACTTCGCTCTTACATTGCTTCCCTCTACAATACATTCTTACACTTATTTATACTTTTACAATTCCTTACAAAACGACCTAAACATGGGAGAACCCATGGGATAACATCCCATAACCCATTATAAAAGCCCTAATGAAACCCTTGCTAGGTCCACATAGCATGTAAAACAAGTGAGATCCGCCTGAGCACTCCATCTTCGACCAGCTTGTCGAAGTACAAAAAGTGGTCAAGCCTGACTAAGGTTTCCTCAAAACTTGGCCGAGATCCAATAGGCCCCCAACACTCACCTATGAATCGTCCTGAGTCACTCAGGTATGGTTAATGCCACTTCGAAGGCCTCGATATTAACTTGAGTTGCCTCGACTTGCTTCTTCACCTAAGCCTCCTGCTCAATGAGCTCTGGAATCGTTTTCTCTGTAATAGGCCCTTCTAGGCGTTGTGCTGCTGCCACAACCACTTGGTCCAATTGCGAGCCTTGTCCCTCAATTTATTCAAACACCTTGAAGGCTTCATTCTGCACAGGTTGTAGATTCTGCACGACTTCCATTACCCTGCCCTAGATGGTTGTGATCTGTTGTTGTACTGCATGCTATTCTAGGGACCTCTTCATTCTTTCAACTGTGATGAGCATCTTCATCTATGCCTGCATGGAGAAGGCATGTTGCAGTGCCTCCTGTAATTGTTCTTCCAGTTTTCTTATCTCTAGATCTTCTGCGAGGCGTTCATATGTCTGCGCGCTTCTATCTCTCAGCTATTTGCATTCTGAGGCGAGGGCTCTGATCCTTACTACTGCGTTCTTAGTGGCTTCCTCCCTATTGTCACATACCTCCTGCGGGGTGCTCGGTACTGCTTGGATCTACAACTCCATTATTCTCACTTGAAGCTGTTGGATGGTCTCAGCGAGCTTCGCCACTTGAAGCTCGACCGAATCCTATTCCTCATATGCCAAACTTGGCACAAAGAGACATGCTTTATTCACCGCTTCTTTGACCGTAATCTGCTCTGTGAGAAATTGGTCATTTTCTCTCTGTAGCTTCACTTCGTCATCTTGGAGCATCTCCCGAAACTCTTCTTTTTCATTTTCATAGGCGGTTACACAGTACCGCACTACTCGTAATTGCTCTAAGACTTCCTCTTTCTCTTGTTTCAAGGCTTCTCGAGCCTTCTCCTTTTCTTCCTGGATTTTCTGAAGTCAAGCCTCTGTCACATCTACAAGTCTTCTTACTTGGGCTGGTTCATCCCCCAATTCTGCAATCTATAGCAAGGAAGGCGTAGTAGGTACTGTGCAGACCGAACGGATAGCTTGTTGAATTTCCTTCAGTTCCTTCTCGACCCTTTCATACAAATCCTCCTGCTTTGCTCCATATCTTTGCAATATGTCCTCAGAAGCATCCTCCATGGCTCCACGGACCAAACTGATGTTGTCCTCCATGAGCGTGGCCTCTAACTCGGGCTTGCGAGCGTGCGTTTTTTTTCTTGCTGAAGGTTTCTGTGGAGAAACCTTCCTCTTCTGTGGTGTTACTGTTTCAGTAGGGGGATCTTTCGGCGGTGTAGCTTCGCCTTCTCCTTGATTTTCTCCTTCATCCCCTCTTCCTTGTCCATTTGCTTCGTCCCCTCCTCCTAGCTAGCTGAATCCATTTTCTTCAGAGGCGTTGTCCTCCTCATCAGTCTCTATATTCTGAACTTCCTCCTTTTTCTTCTTCTTCTTTATCCCACAAGACTGTCGAACATGCTCGACCCGGGTGACTAGGAGGCTTCTTATGATGTTAATGTCGAAGAGTTAAAATAAATTTATACTTTACAAACAAAATTCCATAATTAAAATTCCAATCGAATCCAATTATAATTATTTAAAAAATTCCTACCAAATTAAAAAAAACTAAATTTATATAATCATTACCTTACTCTTAAACATACTCCTTCATATTAAAGTATATAAAAGGCACTTCATTTTTGTCCATGCAATCAATACTTTATACATTATATTTAATTAACGTTATATTCAATTTAGCATCAGCAATATCCTAGCTGTTTTTTAAACTTAGAATGTTAAAGAATGAAAAATATTGATCTCCAATTAATAGGAAACAACAATCAGAGGGTGGGAAATAGTAGCCATAAACGTTACCGTGAAATAGAAGATCAAGTTGTTGTTAAATACTCGTCTGAACAAACTCGGTCATATTTGGTCTCATCATGTTAAAGTATGGTTAATTATGTCTAAAGGTGCACACCTATTGACAATTGACATATTTAATAGGTTTTTAGTGTTAAATCAATTTTATATGGACAAGATTAAATATTAATGGATTTACTTGTTTATTTTTTTACTCCATTTTATGACCATGTTTGATTTTATGCGGCATTTCATTTTCTTTTCTAGACTAGCTCAAACCTTTCAACTTTCACCAACCACTAATTTGCAAATTTGCTAGTTACTGACATTCAGAACATTCAGAACAGCCGTTATCAACGACCCGGCACTGTGGGCCAAACGGAAAGCAAAAATGGAGGATCAAGAATATTATCACTAAGAGACAGAAACGAGTACAATATATTCTACTCCAAACGAGAGATTCCTGGGGACCAGATGTTCAACATCACCGTTGCAAAAGCAAATAAATAAGACTGAATGTGGAGACTAATAGAATAAATCAATGTAAGCATTGGGATGATTAGATTCTATTCTGGGAGGGGTAGGATTAGTCTCATAAATTATTTTTCAGTTTTACAGTGAACAAAATCATTTCTCAAACACGATGAAAAAAATATTCGTCCCATCAAGCTAAATTATTACTAATTACTGAAAAATTTCAGGATAACTGTTATGAACGTGGTATTGTGGGCCAAACCGAGAGCCAAAATGGAAGACCAAGAATATTATCATAAAGAGAAGAGAGATGGAGCACAAAATATTCTACTCCAAACGACAGATTCCCGGGGGATCAGATGCTCGACATCTCCGCTGGAATATTATCATAAAGAGAAGAGAGATGGAGCACAAAATATTCTACTCCAAACGACAGATTCCCGGGGGATCAGATGCTCGACATCTCCGCTGCAAAAGCAAATAAATAAGACGGAATGTGAGTACTAATCGTATAAATCCATGTAAGCATTGGACTACATAGACTCCACTCAGTAAGTGGTATCAGGTCATTTAGTGTGAGAAAGGATTTTGATCCTTCAACTGAGAAGATGTTTGGATTCCCGGGTTCAAGTAGTTTGCTCTTGCCTACTTATTATAGCTAAAACCATAAATGCAGACTGAATTAGAAAACAAGATGCACATTAAAACTATATTTCATTACTTATAGTCACAATATAAATACAAATATAAGTAAAACTATATTTCATTACTTATAGTCACAATATAAATACAAATATAAGTAGCTTAAGATAGCTATCTATTTTAAGTACACAGTTTGGATAGTTGAGATAATATCTCAACTCTCCTTAACAAACCAAATACTAATCATGGCATTTAGCTATTATTTTCCAACACTTCTTCTTAATGGAGAAATGTCATTTTTTGTTTTGTTTTTACAATATAGAAACTACATACAATTCATATATGTCATCTTTGTCTGGTTGATCTTCATTAGCAACTCTACCCACTTTGCAATCACTTGGTTTCGCTCTTTTTTTCTCCACACTTTCGAGCTACCACTTGATCCATTTAAGGTATAACTGCTTCAGACCATCATTGACGTATTCGTATGATTGTCGCTTCTTGACTACGCCAAAGTATAGCCTCGACACTGAATTATCCTATGGATACACTACCATCTGTGAAATCCCCCCAAGAGCAAATTTAGACAGTTATATAAGACACTGATCTGATTACTAGACATTTTCAGCAGTCAATCATACAATTGACCTTCTTTAAACACACTACAACAATATAGACAATAATAGCCTATAACTGACGATCTTGAAGCATCGAAATACAACAAGAATCTCTAACTTTTAACAGACTATAAACATAATCAAACTAGCGAAATGTTCTTGTGGCCCCCAAAAAAGTCAAGAACCACTAATTTAAATTATGATACTCTGTTCTTATATTTGTTTTTTCATCATAAATCTTACAAACCATTTTAAAACTTCCACACAATAACTGGTACAGTGCTTCTAAATGTTTGCTCCCATATGTATGAGCCTGTGGAGCTTTCTTGGACAGCATATTGAAAACAATCATTATGTATTTCACCTTCATCATCGCTTATCTTTAGTGGGATTTTTCTTGCTCTTGGAATTGAAAGCATTTGTCTCACTCTGGCAAACATCTGCTGCAGAAAACTACAAAACTAAAGAAAATCAATCAAAAAACTATAGCCAAATTCATGCATTTTCTATTCAAATAATAATTACTGCATTTTCTCAGAGCAAGCGGCCCTATTTTTCTCTTTAATTAAGGTAGACCCCTCCTTTTGAATTTCCAACGATGTCTAATTTCCATGATGAGAGTGTATAATGCTGTCAAAAAAGGCATCAACGACATTCAATAGAGAAAACTGAGAATCGGATCGCTTCGTACAGTCGCGCAGCACTGTTACTCTTTCTCGACAGGACCGCAGCAATTAATCCAAATCGTTCTAGTTTGGTCTCCTCAACCACGACTTCACACTGCAAGTTCACTGCCTAGCTCCAAATTTTCTTGCAGATTTTCACCACGCGGATATACTATTCTCATTTCATTTGGAAACAAACACAGTAATCTATATTTACACATCTCATGCACACTGGGCCTCCCATGAGGGAGTTATCCAGAGCACTCAGGCTCTGATACCAAATTAGTAAACAAGATACACATTAAAACTATATTTTATTACTTATAGTCATAATATAAATACAACTACAAGTAGTTTAAGATAGCTATCTATCCTAAGTATACAATTTAAATAACTGAGATAATATCTCAATTCTCCGTAACAAACTCAAATCAAATACTAATCATGACATTTAGTCATTATTCTCTAACACACTATGTGTACTTTTCTTAACACAGTGTTTTCCTTGAAAAGAATAAATAAATATTGTGAATTCTCAGTTTTGAAAATTCTCCAAATACTTCAGGTTTCCCAGTGGCATCTTTACATTGCATCATATTTTCTAACATCGAAAATACAGAAAATAAACACCGATATAGCTGAGCAGTTTAGTCTCTGTTTTTAACATATCCAACTATTAATAATCATATCTTCCCAAACAATTGATTTTATAAAAAAACGCTTTGATCCTTTAACCAAATCTTTAGTGAACGAAGGGAAGCAAACTGTATTTTACAGTTCAATAGATTATTATTTGTTTCTCATCAGTCCGTGCCAAACTCTACTCAATATAATATTCACTAGCACAGTCATATATAATTTATGACTGATAAACGCCGAATCCCCTACATCTGCCAAAGTTTCAAGTTAATTGCATTGAGTACGCGGCATCCAACCCTCTCTGTACGCTATAGAAATGGCGGCGAAATGATCAGAATTTCTCTGCCATTTCCATAGAATGAAACACATTTCTCTGCTAAATCCCTAAACCATTTCTCTGCGAGAATAATTTCTAACATTTACCTTGGCAATTTCTCCGTTACCTTGGTAATTTCGCAGAGAATAATTTCTCTGCATTTCAATTACATATCTTTACAATAATTTTTTAATGTGATTAGGTAAATGTTAAAAAGTAAACATGTTAACGGATGCCTTGATAAATGCAAGAAAGTTATGAACAATAAATCCGATCCATTGATTTTGGAGGATGACTAAGAATATGCCAGCATCCTCAATGCATAGCCATCAAATTAGGGTTTAAGGTTAAATAAGGTTAAAAGATCATTAATTGTGCCCATTATCAATAGATATACCCGTAAATATAATACAATATGTCATATAAAACTATAAAAATAAAAACGCTTAGTTAACATTGATTTCATTTTAGCATTTAGTTTAACAACAAACAATGTACAATATTCTTATCCAATGAAGTGCATGAATTTGAACTTAATTTGCTTGTGGATTTAAGTTATTGGAGGAGCCAACTATAAAGCCAAGTGGTTTGGTGGTTGAAATGCAATGGTAGTAAGACTAATACAGCCAAGTGGTTTTGTAATTGAAATGGAATGGTGGTAAGACTAATACAAGGGAAAATACAAATAATAAAGAAAAGATGGAGGAATGGTAAATGTTTTGTGATTGAAATGGAATGGTGGTAAGACTAATACAAGAAAAAATACAAATAGTAAAGAAAAGATGGAAGAATGGTAAATGAAAAGTTATGTTTTTTTTTGGCCTTCCCATTACCTCAGATTTTATTATTTGTTTTCATATTTTTAATTTCAAAAGTTCTTTATTTGACTAATAAGAAAAGGAAGCATAAAAATCTATTAACTATATTGTAATTAGAGATTTAAAAAAAAAGCTTACTAAGCAATGATTTAAAAATGGTTTTCTCATTTAAATTTCTAAAGTAAAATTTATTAGTTCATTGTGGTATTTAAGCAATGATTTAAAAATGGTTTTCCCATTTAAATTTCTAAAGTAAAATTTATAAGTTCATTGTGGTATTTATGGTAGCTAGAAGCTCTCATATGTGTTTGATGTATTGCTTTTTATTCCTGTTTAATTGTTTCCTAATTATTTTAAGGGTGTGAAAATTTGTATTGCTTTTTATTCCTATTTAATTGTTTCTTAATTATTTTAAGGGTGTGAAAATTCAATCTCTATATGATTTACTTTATAATTTTATTCTCCTTAACAATTAAATATTAACAACAAATCTATATTTTCCACCATCATTTTTTTAAGGTTGAAAATCTATCAGTGATTAAGTGTTGCACTTTTATTTGAGTTGCTAATTTTGCCTAATGTCCCTTTTCCCATGAGTGAATGTAACAAGAGGAGCATGTGAGGCCATATGTGTCCATACGGTAGCCGTGCATGGTTGTTGGTGGTTTCTTCATTGGTCCCGACTCCCTTGAGGTTGTGTACGCAGTTACTAAGTGGTTTTCTTATTGCCTCGGCATGTGAATGTTCGCTGAGGATGGTATAATGGTAACTTCGATGGTGTTTGTGTGTTTATTGAAGTATTTCTTCTATAGTGTCCACACGTTTGCATATGTGATATCGAGCTCAACACATGCTTTTCAAACATATTATTATTTTTTCTCATCATTTTTTGTGTGTTTATAAGGGTCTTAATCATTCTTTTTTTAATATTTTTTTAATCTTTAAATATATATATATTTTTAATTTCTAGTTCTAGTTTATTGTACTTACTATTCAATTTGATAAAATTTGAATAAAAAGAAGAAGAAAGAAAAGGAGAATGAGAAAAGAAAAAAGGAAAAGAGATAGAAACGAATTGTGCCTTATGTCTTGAGATGTCCAACACCTCTTGAAACCTTAGTTCGAGGAAGCTCTTTTCATAAATGACAAATTTGTTCATATCTTATTGCAGTAACTAGTTCTACTCTTCATAATTTCCTTGCACATAGATATATCTAATTCAATAATTAATAGATATAGATTTATCATTTAATAGCTTTATGTTTTATTTAGAAATTGAGAGTAGTCATATCTTCACACACACAAAATTATTCTCATATATTATTAAAAACACACCCTTACACATAGTTATAACTCTATTATATTGAATTATTTAGATCTAATTATTTCTTAATTTAGGTGGTGTAGTTTGAGAGAGTACTTCAACAAACAACAAACCAATCTTATTACATTAATGGAAGCATTATCTCCAACACTATCCCTTAATGTTTACATTATGAAAAGTACAAAATAATTTTTAGAAAATAGTTCTAAAAACAACAAACTAGTCTTATTACATTAATGAAAGCATTATCTCCAACACCCTTCCTTAATGTTTACATTATGAAATCAGACAAACATATTTTAGAAAATAGTTTTTAAACTCTGATCGCTCGTAAAGTCTTCTTGAGCAACTTTTGTCCACTTTTGAAATCTTATATACTGAGCTCCATCACATAACCATTCATTCTCAACTACCACATGATCCCTTGAAGATAAAATTACTCCAGACCAAAAAACTCATTGTAAAAGACTATAGACATAACTAGTGACAATGTTCTTGGAACACAACATTCTTTTATGTTATGTTATTAAAGAATAAAATGAGAAAATGTTCACCCACAAAACAATACAAACTTGCACTAAATTCAAAAATAAATTATATGCTATTAAAAAAGATAATGTAGCTTCCATGAACTTCCCGGTATAGTCAACCCTCCTTCACTATGCCTTCCTAGGATTTCTGGCTTTCGAATCTCAGTATCACACATTGTCGTGCTTTTCCCGCATCAAACTCCTCTAACCTCCTGCAAAACCTAATTTCTCAAGATCGACAATGAATTCATTGTGCCAAGAAGTTGGCTTATTATCACCATGGTTGGACCACCATGAAAGGAAGGACGTTGACCATAAAAAATCGAGTCCCTACCGAGTATGTTGGTTGTGCTAGATGTCAAAGAGGTGAGGAGATCTCCAATCAGTCCCAACTTGGGACACTCTGCAGGTCGATTCACCAATTTTCCCACCAACGTGAGTGAGAAATCGATAAAATATACGAGCAAAACAACACGGTGAGGCTACGCTCACTTCTGTATTCTGAAATGAAGACGGATTACATCCTTATATAGGAAAAGACTCTACCAAGTTGGTTACATGCAAACCAAAGACAACTGGACTCTTAACTAAGAAATGACTCTTAACACGCCTACAACTGACTCTCACAATTGAAGCTCTCACAACTGAAGCTTATAACTGGTGCTTTCTCCATTATTTCCAAGTCTCCCCCTTAATGGAGAATGGATTGACTTCTACACCTAGCATCTCCCTAAATAGTTCGAACTTAATCTTTCCAAGAGGCTTAGTGAACATATCAACAACATTTTCACTAGTATTAAAATACACAAGAGTTATTTCATTTGACTGCAACTTTTCTTGAACAAAATGATACTGAGCTTCAACATGCTTTGTCCTTGCATGAAAAATTGGATTCTTCGCAATATTGATTGAACTTTGATTGTCACATTTGATCATCGTAGGTTCCTTTCATTCTTCTCCAACATCTTGAAGAAGTCTTTTTAACCAAACAACTTCACAAGTTGCTGCACACAAGGCTTTATATTCTGCTTCAGTAGAAGACAAAGATACAATAGGCTGCTTTTTACTGCTCCATGAAACAACCCCGGATCCAATGTT
>SNQJ01S0022191.1:69712-91507 GCA_010110895.2 Picea sitchensis | reverse complement strand
ACACCTACCTGCATCACTGAGCTATTCAGAAAGAGACGACATAAAAAAATTTCCCTGAAATAACTTCTGAAAGTTTGTACAAACATCAATGATATATTTCTAAAAATTGATATCTATGTTGAAAAAAATTTGTTGTTTGAAAGAAGTTTACTGATTTCAATCTTTGAGCAAAGTTTGTCATGATCATCTATTATCTTTTTACGCTGTCCCTTTTCCGTAAAGGAATGACTCAAAAGATGTCTCCCTATCATAGGAATTTGTTTTTATAAATAAAACATTTCTGGAAATAAATAAAGGACAGTGTTAATAAAATTCTGATGAGGTCTGAAAAAGTATGTTAAAATATCGAGATTTTCAGTGTCACCCCGCTCAACTATCCATAAAAGAAAAACAAAATAAAAATGTTAATAAGAGCTGTGGGAAGTGTTTGTAAACCCACTGGGATATTGAACAGGTCTGCTGGCAGCGGGTAAATGCAATCATAGCGCCAAGACAACTTCGTCGGGGTACTGAACAGGCCCGCTGGCAGCGAAGCAATGTCAGGTAAATGAAAATCTGTAAAAAAATATAAGAAACCTCTTTAAAGTCCTTTATTCTGATCTAGAACTTCTTGACAGGATACAAATGTCAGAGTGGGTTAAATGGAAACCCTGTCAAGGCTATGGACGCCTACTGGCAGCAGTGGCCATGCCAACAGTTTTGGAGATTTTATCTTTAATATCGTGACTTGTTGACCTTAAGACTATTATTAGTTTCATCTTTTAAGACATCGCTGGAAAAGATGGTGAATGATGATGTTAGTACGATTTTCTGGTTGTTATTTTTGAGTTGAAATTTTCTTGGCTGTCCTAATCTGAATTTGTTCCTTTCGGCAGAGATAACTGCTTCTACCAGTGTGTTGCCATGTTCAAAGAGATGGAATCCTTGTACAAGAATGAGACATGGGATTTGGTCGAGTTACCTAGTGGAAGAAATTCTGACAGTGTCATGTGGGTATTCAAAAAGAATATTAATTCCACAAGTCAATTCGAGAAGTCCAAAGATCAACTGGTAGCGAAAGGATATTCCCAAGTTGAGCGAGTCGACTTTGGTAAGATTGTTTCCCCTATTGAAAAACAAAATTCCATTAGAGTACTAATGTCTCTGGCTGCAACATTGGATAGGATAGAACAAATGGATATGAAGACAATGTTCCTACATGGGTACCTAGAAGAAGAAATATGCATGAAACATCCTGAAGGATTTCTAGTAAAGGGAAATCAAGATTTGGTGTGCAAACACAAAATATCCCTTTATGGTCTAAAGAAATCACCAAGGATGTGGTACCAAAATTTGACACTTACATCCTTAGTTTTTTTGTTTGTGAGAAGGACAAATCATCACTGCATATATTCCAAAGAAGAAGGTGGGCCTTTCATATAGGTATCTTTGTATTTCGATGACATGTTGCTAATTGGAAACAACATGGATGCAATAAAGGAGGTGAAGAAGAAGTTATCCTCCAAGTTTGACATGAAGGATCTCGGTGCAACTAACGTAATTATAGGAATGGATGTTTAGAGAGATCAAGCCACTAGAAATCTCTGGTTGAATTAGAAGAAGTGTATTGAAATAGTTCTGAAACAATTCAACATGTAGGATTGCAAACCGTTGAAGGTTCTAATTCCAATGGGTGCAAGGTTTACCACTTAACAATGTCCAAAGAAACAGAAAGAGATAGAGTACATGGCACATGTTCCCTATGAAAGTGTTGTTGGTTGTCTGATGTATGCGATGGTCTGCACTTGACCAGACATTTCCCATGTGGTGGGAGTGTTGCGAAGGTACATATCGACACCTGGATAAGAGTATTGGACAATTGTCAAGAGAGTATTCAGGTATTTTTTTGGCATGAAGGACTATGGTATATGATACTAAGGAAGAACTATGTGGTCAATTACATGTACATGGCTTTGTCAACACTGATTAGGTTTGAGATATGGATCAATGGAGGTCGATCTATGGATATGTCTTCAATATGTTCAGTGGAGAAATATGTTGCATGAGTAAGAGACATGTGGTCATATCCTTGTCGACAACATAAGTTGAAAAAATGGTGGCCACTCATCGAAACAAAGAAGTTGTATGGCTTCAAAGGTTGTGTTCAGGAATCAAGTTTGGTCAGAGAGCTATGAAGGTAATTTTCTATAGTCAAAGAATAATATTTATAGCCAAGAACCATGCTTATCATTCAAAGACTAATCACATTGATGTACAATACAATTTCGTAAGAGATATGGTGGAAAGTAACAAGATTCTAATGTAGAAAGTAGACATGCTGGAAAACATAGCAGACTTGTTAGCCAAGTCTATGAGTGTTGTGAATTTCTCTTGGTCTAGAGAGGAAATGGGAATTGTTTCCCTCGGTCTGTGAGAGAAAGTTCAGGATTCTCCTTTTTCAACAAAGAAGACAACAAGTGGGAGAATTTCGGGTTGTTATATTCTTTGCAGTGAAATTTTAGTTGAGGTGAATCGACAATGACGATTGAAGTTGAGGTGAATCGACAATGACGATCGAAGTTGAGGTGGATCGACAATAGGTCGGAGTCGAGGTAGATCAACAACAAGTTGAAGGTCAAGGGAGTCCACATGGTAAAGTCGAAGATGAAGATATTGATGGAAAGTAAACTAAGAAGAGGTCAAAGTGCGGGCATGATACGATCGACTTGAGACCGAATGAATCTTAACTTGTATTCAAATAGTAAACCCAACTTGGATTCGACTGTGATGGAATCCTAGTTTTGCGGGATTTGCAGTCAATTATATGCATGGATTTGTAATCATTTTTTTGCGCCAATCTTTAGGGTTTTGTCTATTTTATATCCTATAAAGAGGTTTGTTGTAAGGCCAAAAATGATGTTGTTTTAATGTGATCATAGAATGCACTTTTGCAGGTTAATGCATGTGTAAGTGTAGGTTGTTAGTCATGCATATGTAAGTCGAATTGGCTACAGGGTTGTTCTTGTGTAGGCAAGAGGGTATGATGTCGATTGTGTCTTAGGTGTGGACCAAGGTTAGACATGTAACCTTTTATTATGAATGAATAAGACAACAAGAGAGAAGAATGCTCAATGGAATGGTCGATTTTCCTGGTTAATGGTTTCCAAGGTAAAATATTGGTGTATTGTGTGATTCCTTGTCTCATTTTCTTTTTTGATTAAATTATTCTTCTCTTTTGCTAGGATTAGTGTGGAGGTGTCCTGCATTTCCTGACAATATGTGGAATCCTTGTCTAGGGGAGAATATCCTCAATGAGGGGAGAATATCTCATACAAAATAACCCTAAACATAGCCAAATAAACATAGGAAAATAAAAGAAAAGGAAAATCCTAGTTTGTAATATCTCCAACACCCCCAGTGAACACTACTAGGGATTATACATAATGAATGGTTCCCAACAATAGAGGCCATGTTAGGTACCCTTTAACAATGCAACTAATGAACACTAAAATAAAGTGAGGAAAGAGAGAAAACGTCCCCCTCAAAATACAATGTATCAAAATAAGACAAAGATAGTTGCTAGGAAATGATGTTCTTCACTCCAAGACGATCACACAAACTATGGATTTTTTGTTGAGTGAAGGTCTTGGTGAATATGTTGGTAATTTTCTCAATGGAAGGGTAGTACTATAAATCTATAACCCTATCATGAAGCATCTCCCTGATAAAATGCATATGGATCTCGATATGTTTTTTCCATTATCTCAACAAAATTTGAGTGTACATTGGTTGTCACAAAAAATCATAATCGAACCGTGGAAATGAATTCAAATATCGGTCAAGAAATTTTGTAGCCATAGTTCCTGGATGGTGATGTTGATTGCTCTATTGTACTCATCCTCTACTGAAGATAGATAAATAACTGACTTATTTTTGCTTGACCAACAGATTGGGCCAAACCCAAAAATCAACATGTACACAAAGGTGGACTTGCAATCGGTGCCATTGTCATCCCAGTCAGAATCAATGAAGCGTATGAGATCCAAATTGCAACCTTTGCATAGTGGATCCCATAACTAATGGTTCTATAAATGTGTATGGTGATGTGCTTGGCATCCTTCCAATGTAACTCATGCAATTCCTGCATGTACCTAGAGACTACCCATACTACATATGATATATTTGGTTGGGTGTGGGTGAAAAGAAAAAGGCTCCCTAAGAGATATCAATACAAGGTGTTTTCCACCATTGGTGTATTCCACCCATCCTCAAGTCTAACCCCATATAAGAAAGGTGTAGGTACAGACTCGTAGTCTGTCATGTGGAATATTTGCATGAGATATCGAGCATACTTAGCCTAATATAGTTTGATTCCTTAAGCCTCCTAGATCATCTCAATACCAATAAATAAATGGAGTGGACCCATGTCCTTCATTGAAAACCTATCATGAGGAATTCCCTTGACTGAGAAAATCATTGAAACTGATTTGTTGGTGATCGAAAGATCATTGACTCATAGGACTAGGGTCAAAAGTCAGTCATTGATCCTCAACATGTAGACATTTGGATCATATTTGCATATCAAAAACTTATTGGAGAGAAACAAGGAGTCCATATTTGTGTACCATGCTCTAGGAGCCTACTTGAGGCCATAGAGAGAATTTTTGAGTTGACACACTAAAGATTTATTATGTACAAATCGAGGGGGTTTCTCTACATAAATGTCCTCTCAGATATACCCATGAATAAAATCATTCTTCATGTCCATATAATGAACGTTCCATCCCCTGGATGCTCCAATGGTAAGGTCCCACCTGATATAATCCAACTTTTTGACTGGAGCAAAATTATCATCATAGTCGATCTCGTGGGTATGTTGAAATCCCTTGGAAACCAATCTTACCTTGTGTCTACTCACATGTCCATATGTTTCCTTTTTGGTCCTATATAACCATCTACATCTGGAAATATTTATGTGTGAAGGAAGAGGAACCAGATCCAAATTTTGTCTCTTGGGGAGAGAGTTGTACTCCTCTTGCATGGCTTCTTCCCCGAAGGGGTTCCCTACAAAATCCTTATAGGTTTGTGGGTATGAATATTGAACCATATAACAATGTGGAGGAATTGTAATTTCAGTAGAAGTGAGTACATCAATAGGATCCTCATACTAAGATCTGGTCCTACTCGGATCCACTGGATCCCAAACAAGGTCTTGTGCATCCTAAAGTGAGGATTGTTCCCACTTGGTAGTATTCTATAGCTCCTCACCTGCATGTATTGAATCTAAATATGAATTCTCTGACTGTGCATTTGTATCCTCTAAATCCTCTGAAACTGTATCAAAACTCAAATCTATGGTGTGATCCAAATGTGTGGACTCATCATCTGCAACTGGTGGAAGTACAAAAGCCTCTACATGTGGCTCATGTGGAGCATGCAAGGCAATTTCCTCAAACTACACACTACACTCAATGATGAGTTGGTCTGTATAGGGATAAAGTAATATGTACCCCTTGACACCATCAGGATAGCCGACAAATATGCATGGTTGTCTCTGTGGATCTAATTATTTCCTCTTCTCAGGGGGAACAAGGGCCAATCTTGTGATCCAAATATGAGGAAGTGGGTGACTTATGGCTTGTTTCCGCTCCAAGACTTGAAAGGAGTATTTTTCTTAATGGATCTATGGGGTGATATGTTCTAAATGTAGTTGATTTGTTATTGATTTAGTTGGCACAGTTAATTGCATCATCCCAATGCTTATAAGGAAGTGAAATTGCATGCAACATGCAAGAGGCCATCTCCTTGGGTGATCTATTCTTCCTCTCAACAACCTCGTTCTGCTGCGAAGTATATAGTATTATGTGTTGGAACTATATCCTAGACTCATGAAAAATATTATGTACATCTTTGTTGACATAATCCCCCCATTATTTGTGTTTAGGGATTTGATATTTCTCACTGATTGACTCTCAATAAGTTCCTTGAACTCTTTGAGATGCTAAAATACCTTAGACTTCTACCTAAGAAAAAATACCCTAGTATAACATGAGTAATCATCCAAAAAAGTAAGCATGTACCTTTCCTTGCTAATGGAATGATGCGAGAATGGACCCATGAGATCATTGTGAATCAGATCCAAAGGAGAGGACGATGCTTTTCAAGGAAACATCCTTCACAAAACCCTTTGAAAAAGTGGATATCAGGTAACCCAGTGACCATCCCCTTCTTTCTAAGTTGTTGTATGTACCTAAATTTCATGTGACCAAACCTCTCATACCATAATCTATGACTGTCATCATCATGTGTAATTAGTATAAATGAATTAGGTTCAATAAAATTAGTAAAAGTATATAATCGATATTTATGATTTACCTCCCCAAAAAAATTTTTAGAGATGTCTTGCATGTCGAATATGGATAGAGAGTCTAGTGTGAACTCCACCATTTTTCCTCAGCATGATCATGCAATCTGATACATTGAGAGAAGATTCATTCAAAGTTGAGGAACATGTAGGATGTTCTCAAAGCTTCCATAATCTAGTTCCACTCTCTCTTTCCTAGTGAATTCAACTAGAGAGACATCCCCCATGAGGATAGGATGCCCCATGCATGCAGTTACAAAAGATAAAATATTCTTTGTGTTTTCCATGTGATGGGAAGCACTTGAATCTATGATCCAGGTGTTAGGGGAAGAAAGTACAACTACTAATGCATGAGGATTACCTTTCTTAGTGATTTATCTTTTGACTTCTTCTTTGTAGACTCAAGAATGAAGTCCCCAATATTTATTTTCCCAAATAATTTATGCCATATGATAATTATTCTTCTTCATGCATACAGATTCTGGATGGTTACTGCAATTGTAGTAACTACACTTCTTCCCTTGTTTTCTTTTTCCACCTTTGGAACCTGAGGAATCATTGAAGGGTTTGGAGTACCCTTCCTTCTTCGAATTTGCATGTGCCTTTCCTTTACCTTTCTATTTGGATTTAGTATTTTTAGAGATGCTTCCATCATGCACATCAAGTGCATGTGCTTTGGGGCTCTTGATTATTCCCATATGAATGAGCTTATCMTGCTCCCATGTCAAAGACTCAATAAATTTTTACAATGAACGCATGGTCCAGATGGTCACGTAGTGAATATGTTAGAATGAAATGTGGAGACAAATACACTATATTTCAATCCAATGTTTTCCATGATAGCAAGAATTAGTTGTTTTTTTTCTTTGGATTTTTCGATACCATAGTCTTTCAATTCATGGAGGAGAGATTTAAATGTGGTGAAGAAATATTGGAGATTGTCAAAGTTCTTCGGATCTAAGGAGTTCAGTTCTACTTAGAGAAAATGGCCCCTTATTTCGTCCTTCTTTCCAAAGAGTCCATCCAATATGGTCCAGATCTCATTTGGTGTCCTACATGCATCGATGTGAAACCTTAGGTTGAGAGAAATGGATATGCATAGGAAACTGTAAGACTTGTCCTTGCGGTTTGAGTACTTGGATTTTTCCACTACTGAGGTGGTTTTTTTTTTATGTGGCCATGGATATCCGATACAATCCTTTACCCATGAGAATTTGGTTAGTTCTTGGCTTCCATTCGAAATAGTTATATGTCATTAGAATTGCAGATGCTGTAAATTCCATTTTTCATGCTTCTTTGTTCCGTCTTCGATACCTCCAAAAGAGTGTTGGTGACGATCCTTGCTAGCGGCCTTTGGGTATCATGTAGAGTTTCTGAGATACCTGCACAAAAGATCTATCTAACAATGAATCATACACAACATGTAATGATGTGAGCATAAGAGACAAAAATGGAGGAAAGAATGATATAATTTCTATTAATCGAATGAGAGAAAATGATACAATACAAGTGATATACTATGTATCACACAACTAAATCACCATAGTAGTCAACTAATGTGCCTTAGGAGTGTTCTAGAAAGATTTGAATCACACTGGTAGTCATTGGAGTCAACTTCTACCTAGTCCTAGTTAATTGGCTATGTGGTTGTCAGTTAACTAGCCAAACTAGAGTGAAATGAGGAAGATATTACTCACAAATGTGGAATATTCCTTAATATTTATGATCACAATACAAGTGCATATTATTGGTGATGATATTGAGGTTATCATGCAATGCTTGATGATAAAACCAAAGTTGACATGCAACACTTAACTCAACTAGGCTAACTGAATGGTAACTGAGAGTTGACTAGAGGCTATGTGGAACCCTTGTCTAGGGGAGAATATAGTCAATGAATGGAGAATATCTCATACTAAGGAACCCTCAACATAGCCAAATAAACATAGGAAAATAAAAGGAAAGAAACATCATAGGTGTGTGTAATATCTCTAATAGTACAAGACCTAAAAGACCGTAGGAAGAAAGAATTTGCAAATTTTGCAACTCAAAGAAAGTAAAAGATGAAAACAAATTTCTCTTGATATTTATAATACCACTAATAAGTTTATAATTTTTTAACCTATTAAAATGAAAGGTAACTCACCCTATTTGAAACTAAAAACAACATAATAAATTAAAATAATTGTAACCTTTCTTTACTAAAGTTTGATAAACCAATATTCATATATAAATGGATATTAATTTATATAAAAAGTAACTTCTTCATCAAAGAGGAAATGAATAAGACACTATAATTGGATCATGAGTGGAATAAAAGAGTCTTGAACCTAATAATTTTTGGTATGAAAGAACAACAAGAGGTGCATACGGTAGCAATATTAAAAGAAGAACTAAAAAATAAATCACAAATTGAAACAACTTACCTCGTAGAAGCCAATAGGATAGGAAAAATAATTGAACACAAATATAGGTTGATTCATGTCAAAGTAAGATGTATTGACCATAAATATAACATACTCAGTAAATCTTTTAGATGAAAAGGGTCGGGAATATTTATAAATGAAGACCTCATTCCCAAAGACTAAGCTGAATTAGGGAAGGAAGTTCAAAAGGTAAAAGAAGCAAGGAAAGAAGGAAAATGAGAAATAATTAGAAATCAAAAAGCTATTATAAATGATAGAGACCACAAGAATAACAATAAATAGGATTTTCTAACACTCAAGATCTTTTTTTGGAATTTTTGTGGCTCTCCCTGGTGCAAACGTCCTATGTTAAGTTGGATCCCTAGTGATATTGATATTGTTTGTCTCGTTGAACCATGGGAACATGAAGAGTCTAAGGTCACTAACATAGAAGAATTTGTCTTGTGTTCGACATGGAACAAAAAATTATACCATAGAGGGATAGGAGGCATAACTCGTTATATTAGAAACCACATTTCTCTTCACATTTAGTTTCATAATATTGACCCTCTCAATCAATACATTTGGATAGAAATTTTATACATCAATACTAAGAATATGTGTATAGAAATTTGCTATTTTTTAACTATTATTAATTATGTTGGCACTTTATAAATTTTGTGACAATTCATAAGTGTTTTTGCTTCATTTGCAACGTTTTGACATTTTTTGCAGCGACATGGCACTTTAGTAAAGTTTTTATCATTTTATAGCGTTTGGAATGAGTTGTTGGCACCAATCCGATAAAAATAAACAATTTTTTGAAAAATGAGGCCCGATATCCAAGCAACCAAGTTTATCAACTATCGGATACTCTCCAAGTCACAATATAAATCACAAGTCCAATACAAAGACACTAGGGAAGGAACAGTCCAAGATGGGCTCGTTAATTGCTCAACACGTCCGCAGATAAATACCCACAACGCATATAAGAAAGGATCTGTTCTTGGTGCGTTATGAGCTTATTGGTGTCAAGAGCTCACATACGTTCAAACTCAAAGATCACAGTTTGCACCAGGCAATTATTCCAGTTTCAAGGTATCGAAATAAGCCAAGTCGCCAAGTTAAAATGGTTTCAGTGTCAACAGGGAGCCGAGGTGGCAGCTGATAAATTGTGAAGGACAGAGAAATGCAGAGAGAAAAGAATAGTATATTCAAATGTATGAAGAAGTACAGAAAAGAACTGAAGAGATTCAGAAGTCTCTTCACAATAGGAAATAGCTGAGCTTATATATGCTCAAAGCAAGACAGAAATAGAAAGTACAACTGTCCAGTACAGCTGGCAGTGTACGGTTATACTGTTGAGGGTACAATATATTTAACACCTATTACAGCTAGAATAAAACGCAGACCATTATTATTCGCTGTCTAAAATTGAAAATGATACACTTTGCTAAAAAACGGAATTAACAATAATGTTGACGGTAAAAATCGGGGTCTTGCAACAATGGAATTAATTTGAGATTGTTGAGTTTAAAACGTTGTTCAAACGCTTGGTAAATTTCCATCTATCAAGTATGATAATGCTGGTGTTTTATAAAAAGAAACACACACACATCAAGGCGATGACACACCATCAATGATGTCATACTAGGTTAGGAATGCAGTCATTCATTATGTAAAAATTGCTACACAGATTGTCTGTTACACCCACATTATATATAAAACACTATCCTTGAATACAAGCGATAAAAGTTGTCTAATACTAGAGTACAAGACTATCGCTGCTAGTTATATGAATTACTCACTGCCTATTACAGTAACGTTGTGTAGCTAGGATACAGTTGTGCCAATATCAAGAAATCGTTGTCTACTAATTAAAATTTAGGGAAAAACGCTGGTATAAATATGCTCTCCAAACAATAAATAAATTCACTATCATCAACGAATAAGCCATATAAAATCGCTAAGACCAACTAATGATAAATGCGTTGTCTTAATAAAGGTATGGATCGCTACTAGGTAAGAGTGTTCTCCCTCAAAATGCAGTCACTCTGTCATTAAAACTCAGTCAAGAAGTGGGAGAAAGGAATACAATGTTTGAAGGTTCGATCACAGCCACTAATAGAAAAAGGGGAGGTGGTCACACAATCGGTTATTGTAAATCGCAAAGAGGAAGATAAACAATATGCAAAGGGTTATAGAATGCAGAGCCTCAAGCACAACGCAGAGATCAATTATCCAGGAATAAAATAAAACGCAGATTCAAAATGTAGAGGATAGGAGGGATAACAACGGCGAAATTACTCAACACAAGAAGGAGCAACGACCATCAATCAACCAATAGAAATCACAGGGGTAGACGGCTGACAGAAACATCCTTCGCTCATCATCCATGCTCAGAAAAGCAGGGCGTTGAGATCCATAGGTCTATTAACGTCGAAACGACGATCATAGATCAGGCTCCTGGCCGACTACTCAGGCATGGACTGATGAGCTAGGAACGAAGGAAAAAATAAACCACAAATCATCACAATCAATCAACCACGGGATGGTCAAGACATGCAGGGATTGAAGGCCATGGGAAATCAACATCGAGCTAAAGGCTATGGAGGAAATTCAGTCATCCACTAGAATGTTAATACAATCATTTTCTTTACTCAATTAAATATACAGAACTAAAAGCATAATTCATACTAACAATATATCATGAAAAAATGAGGATAAATTTAGTCAAGTATAAATTTCTACAGCGTAACGTTACACATCAGAGAAGATATCTATCATCCTTCTCCTCCCTCCATTATATAGAGTTTCGAAGTCAAAAAAATTTCCAAAATCCCTTTTAATTCATTGTTCATTAATTTAATTCTTAATAATCCTCCCCGTACAAGTGTCACCCATCCTCTTCATTGCACCATAAATTAATTTCTTTAATTAGTTACCCCTATTTCCCTCACCCACCTAAAATTATTCCTAGAATAGCTCCTAGGTGTCCCCATATTCCCTTACAAGTTTTAATGACTTTCCCTCTTACTAATTTACTAGTTGAGTTTGATTTTAGAAAGTTCTTAAATGTTAGATACCTTACTAAGTTAGGCTTTATTCTTTTTCCTTGTTTCCCCTTTCTTTTATGTTTCCCATTTTTATTTTTTTTTAGTTTCCTAAATCTTTTAAATTTCCCTCTTTCCATTTTTATTTAAAACTTAAAAAGGCATGAGCAAAAACTTACCCTTTTTCCCTTTTTTTTTTTTAATGAATAAATTTTTAATGAGCATGATNAAATTTTATCCCAAAATATTTTTATAAATCAATTTAATTTCTTACCCCCTTCTTGTCACAAGACGAATGATGATTATCAATATTATTTAATGATTTTTTTTTTTTATAAAAATGATAAAATTTTTATCACAAGTATCATTTAGACCTAGACTTCATTTTCCTAGGCTGGGCGACATTTTATTAGGGGAATGTTTTAAATCTTCCTTAACATGTTATTCTTCCTAAGGTCATATAGGTTTATCCATTTATTAAATAACAACGCGATGTGCCCTTCAGGATGCACTAGGTGCTCCAAGGGTGTCATTCACCTCTTTCAGTTTCTCTTGCGCGACGTGCCCTTCAGGACGCACTACGTTCTCCAAGGGTGCCACTCGCCTCTTTCCATTTTTCTTTTGTGACGTGCCCTTTAGGATGCACCACATGCTCCAAGGGTGCCACTCGCCTCTTGACTGACTTGGTAGACATCAAAAACCCCTGGAGTCAATACTCCGCCAGGTGATCTTGTGGGAGACTAAGGGCCTCTAAGGAATAAGGCCCCTACCTTATTGCATGCCCCTTAGAATCATCGTGAGCGACTGTCGCAGTCTGCGCTCATGGAATCGTGGGTCCTCTCAAACTAGGTAATCGTTAACCTACATTTCGAGCCATGACGGGAGTGCTAGTAGGTTGTGGAAGGGTTGTTGTCCACACCTCTCCCTCAACATCTCTGGTAGTCGTGTGTGACCCCTCTACTCCACATGTGAGTCTGGTCGGCAAGCTATCGTCAGCCTGCATCATCAATGAATCATGCCAAAAATATATCCATAATCATATCATCTAATCATATGCACTAATATCACATATAAAACAATCAAACCCCAATAGTTCACTCCCCAACTCGATCTGGAGTCCAAGGGGTTCCCCCGATGCCTCTGCATCCTCAAGGTCCAAAATCTTGCACACTTAGTAAAATCGAGTCAATAACACCTGTCTATGTCAATGCAGCCAAACAACATGTCATCAACCCATAATGCCTCATAATCGTAATCAAATGCTTAATAGTATAAAAATCCGGATCACTTGCAAGCAAGTGTCCTCAAAGAATAAGTTCGCTCAGTGCATGTGAGAGAGGGATGTTACAACAATTCTGAGGTAGACGAAGAGGGAGAACTCCTGCAAGGAGCCATGTTGCTCCATTTGGGAGGACTTGTGTTTCCTTGAGGAGGATTTAATGGACAAAGTTGGATGAGATTATTTTGGCTTGGTTTTTGGGAAGTATGGAAACACATGTCTATTGGAGGCATGTGTAAGATAGAGCTGAAATATGTGAGGCAGAGGATATAGAAACTAAGAGATAGAAAGTATGTGGTTGGAGGCATTTTCAAGGTGCACTGCAAGTTGATTTAGAGATGGTTGCGAGGGATATTGTTAGTGACAATCTATGTATGGGTTTCTTGGTGAGGTGAAGTGAGTCGTTTGACTCTTCCTTGTTGTAAATCTAGCCGATAATGCTCATGTTGTAATTGTTTCACAATAACAAAGACTTAGCCAAGTGTTAGACACTGTTCATGTCACTCACTCAACTATAATAAGTGTTAAAGAGGATAACAAATGTATAAGTATACAAGAATTGCACTAGAGTAAGAGTGGCACTCGCTCATAGCCAAGAACAGAGTATGGGTATTCTCTAGGTGAAGAGGTGTACTCTGGATGAAGTAACCTTGGTGTGCCAAGCAGTCAAGCGATAAAATATGTGGTGTTGCATGGCCTCAAGAGGTGCACAATTTTAAGGAAAACTGTGGGGACATGACAAATGGTATCAGAGCCAACTTTGAAGGCAGTTTGTTGCAAAGGAAGTTCAATGGTAACATTTGAAGACTTGGTAAATTGTTCGGTGCAATGAACTTATTCATCATAGATTTTTCATCAGACTTATGATAAAGGTTTGGTTGAGGGTTCAATGGAGAGGTTAGTCTAGGCTCACACCTTATGTAGACTGAGAACAGAGTTTATGGTAGGATGAAGAACTTGGACAAAGTGGGTGATCATAGAACTCATCATAAAGTTCATTGCAAAAATTTTCATAGACTTGATCGCAGACACAAACTTGGTTGGTTTGATTTGTGACAGAAGTTGGTTCCATACCTATTATGCATACCCTGGAGAGACCAGATGTAGAGTTCATTGGGAGAATAAAGAACTTGGGAGACACATATGAATGGAGGATTATTTGCATGACTTATTATAGATATAACCACAAAAGTGATCACATAAGAGAAAAGCAGAGAGTGATTGTAGAACTGATTGCAAAGGGGAGGAGTTCTAGGTTGCAGTGAGGTAAAGTACTTGGGTTTGTTGGATGACTTGAGGCGAGTTAGAGTAGCTCTGTAGAAGGAATTTGGTTGGGAACATTTCCATCATGAAATCTTCATGTCATGTATCACCAAGAACATCAATTTACTTGAGCTTGGTTGATAGATGTTGATTGCAACATTCGAATGAGGTGACTCTTCGTAGAGTTACAAAAATCGTTTAGCAATAGTATTACTTGATATTCGGGCAGTGGGTGCATGGTTCCTTGAAGCAAAAGAAGTCAAGGTGCATAGATGGAAAGAATTTGGAGATTAATTTGGCTGGTTGCATGTGAAGATGACGACTTAGGTATATTTTGGAAGTGGACGAATGAACTCATCCTTCTACTACAAAAAAGGTCTTGCAATCTTATGGAGTTGGAGTCGGTGGTTGAGGTGAGTTCATGCAGAGATTCAATTTCTTTGGCAAGTGAAAGTCCAAGACTAAAGACTTAGAACATGGTTGCAACAAAAGATGTCACTGGAAAGGTATGGTTGGCTTGAGTTCTTGCATTTTCCAAGTGTTGCAATGAGTTATTTGAAGGGAATATGGATGACTTGGTGGTTCAAGTGCATTTCATTTTCATGGTGAAAAACTAACAAACTTGAGGGTAACTCAAGTGGTGCAGATTCGAAGAAGTCTTCCAACAATTTGGAATTCCTTGATGAGGTGAATGTGTGGAGAGATTAGGATGACCTGCTTGGAAGAGTCCTTTGGTGGACTTAGGAATATCTAGATGTGTCCATGGAGGTGGCTTGAGGAATTCAGATAACTCTTTGATGAGGTGCATTGGACAGGTCGTTGCGGTGATGGCTAGTGAAGTTTGGACTTACCAAGTTGAGAGGATGGATAAGGTGCCTTGGTTTTTTTTTCCTTAGATATATTTGTTGAGTCAGGTGGTGACTTGACAAGTGAAAATGACAGTGCCAAAATTTGAATGCTTGCAGCAAGTGCAAGGAAATTTCACTCCAAGAGATGGATGGAGTAAGCAGAGAACTCAACCAAGAATTGTGGATAGTCAACCTGAATGGGCAGAACATATACCAAGTGACTTGGGTGATGTTCACTCACCCTTTATATGGGAAATGGAATGAGGCAGAGTGCATCTTGGTGACTAGCAAATGATTGTGTGATCAATTAGAGATCCAACAAGGATCATTGGTTGGATTTGGTAGAAGTATTAGTGAGAACATGCCTAAGGCATGGAAGTTATTTCAGGTGACCCAATCTACTTGGAGAACTTTAGATAGCTCATTGGGATGATTGAGGAGTCTAGGAATGTTGGTCACACTCATCGTAGGTGTTGAGTTGTGTTGAGATGACTTGATAAAAGGAGGTCAGTTGGAGACTTTCCTTGATTTGAAGGATTGTGTAGATAGACAGATTGCAACATGAAGATATTATTTGGGAATGGTCATTTCTCTTGTGTTGGGTAGCATGGTTGAAGGTGAAGCCTAACTATTCCAAGGCATGGATAGGTATATGAAGGAGCATGGAAAGATACAGTAGTAAGGAAAAGGTAGTTTGGACACACAGTTTTAGGGGAAGATTGGATAAATGTGCCATAAGGTGGACATTGGATTCAAGTTGCCATGGATGACTTTGCTTTGGGGTGACTCCATAGTGCAGTAAGGTGTGGGGAAACCTTTCCTTGGTCTGATATCATTGCATGGATGGACCGAATTGTGAAAGGAAGTGATCAATTTATGCATTAGGGTGTGCATACTCAAGGAGTGTGACGATTTGACTCTCCATTCAACTAGTTCGTGACTTGGGCAAGAGCAGTAGCGTGAAAAGAGGGTCAAGAGTACATACATGGCAGTAGGTTTGAAGTGTATCACTTACAAATTGTGGAGGATATCCTTGACAAAAATCATATGATAGAAACAATGATGAGGCAAGGATGGACACTTTCCTTGGTCTTTGGAGTTGGATAGAGTGATAGAGATGTGACAAAAAAGACTAATTTTAGGCATGAGGAAGTGCATTCTCATGAGTTGAGTGTGATGGTTGGACTAGATACCCAATCAATCTAAGGTAAGGGGCATATCAATGTGAAGAGACATGAAAAATTTGGTTGAATTAAGCTTGCAATAGAAAGATCACATGAGTTCAGCACTTAGATGAAATTTTGAAGTGAAGTGGGCAACATTCGGTTGTAGTAGGTAGTGACAACAACACTGGAACCCAACAATAGTAAGAAAACAATATTACAATGAGAAAGTGCAGTGGATTTGGGTGAATTTCATCCTTGGATTTGGGTGAAGTGACTACATTGACTTAGGAAACAAATTGTGCAAAGTTGGGTGCAGTACAATTTGGTTTGTGGAAACTTAGGGTTTCCAATTTGGAATAATTTTGGGTTTCTAGTTGGCACGAAACTTGCGGTTTCCAGTAGACTTAGTTACAACAGAGGTAGGATTTTGGGAAGAGACTTGGAGAACACATATTTTGTAGATATTTTTGAGGAAAACAATGACTTGAGGTGGGGGAAGATGTAAGGCCTTATGATCTTAGCTCAAGCACACAGACTTCCACCATAGTCTGAATTGGGAAAGAACGTTGCTCAATGCAAATGAGGAGCCAAAAGTATTCATATAGGGGAGTGTTTGGGTTCCTTGAGCGAAAAACATGCCAAGGGGTGACTCCACCTAAGGTGCCTTGCAACACAAGTCAAAAGGTGAAAGGTTTGATGAAGAGCTGACGGAAATTCTTGGGCACTCCGTCAACAAAGAAAAATTAGTTAAGGCATGGGGAGTGCACCTAGGAGATTCAAACCGACTCACCTAAGGGGCTCACACACCCAAGTGGATGAGTCTGTCCAACAAATTGGGTGTGTTGTCATGAGGAGTGCACCAAGTTTGGTTGTGTTGGGCCCAAGCGGAATGATGGTTGATGAGCGCATGGGTTCGTTTGGGTGACTAGGTTCGTGAAGGGGCACGAAAATTCTTTTGGACATGGGTTTGTAAATCGGCGTGACACCCCCAAAGGACACAATGATTCACTATGGTGTCCTTTTGAGAGTCTATAAGAGAACAAGACATCACAACCAAGAAAGGTATTTTTTTGCAAGACAAAGAGAGCAAGAGAGCTCTATGATTCTGAGGCAGACGAAGACAAGGATTTGATGGACAGAGTTGTGAGAGCTTATTTTGGTTTAGTTTTGTGGAAGTCTCGAAATGTAGGTCTATCAAAGGCATGTGCGAGGCATAACCAAAATATGTGAAGTTTGTGGAAATGAAGAAGCAGAGTCTGTGGAAATGAATTGAGAAAAAGTCTAGTTGAAGTCACGTTTGAGGTGCACCACACGTAACTAAGAAGATGGTTTTGATGAAGAGTCTTGGTGAAGATATATGTATGTGTCTTGGTGAGGTTAGGAGATTCGTTTGACTCTCCTTGTTTTAAGTCGATCCGATCGTGCTCATGTTGTAATTTTTTTGCAATAAGAAATACTTATCCTAGTATTAGGCATAGTTCCTACCACCTGCACTATATTTGTCTTTTTTTTTGTTCCACAATTCTCTTAGCTTCTCATTGATGTATGCTTCTATATGACTAAGTGTTGAAGTAGTTAAAAAATTCCTAATTATGCAAGAGTTGCACTAGAGTAGGAGTGTCACTCGTTAATATCCTAGAACAAAATAACCTTGGGGTGCCAAGCCGCAAAGCTATAAACATCAATGTGTCGCACACAAGAGGTGCAGGATTGCAAGGCACACTTTGGAGAGGTGACAATATCAAAAATAGAATATTTAGATCTATAGACTAAGCAAATATTTATTGAAACTATTGGAGATAATGTTTCCATTAATGTAATAAGAATGGGTTGTTATTTGTTGAGATATTCTCTCCAACTACACCACATAAATTAGGAAATAGGTAGATCCAAACAACTCTACATAATAGAGTTATAACTATGTGTAAGGATATGTTTTTAATAATATAAGGGGATATTTTCCTGTGAATATATGACTACTCTTTCTATTTGTAAATTGGTATTCTAGGTGTAACTCCCTCACGGGAGGGCCCAAGAATATGAAATAGATCTAATATGATGTAGGAGAGTATATAGATTGTTATTTGAGTATGTTTTGTGAGAGGATTAGATTAGTGTGTGAAAGTAGATTATGAGTGTTTTGCAATAATATTACTGGTCAGAAATTCTATAGAGCATTGTGAAGGAGACATTGGCAGAAACAACCTTTCATTGAACATTTAAACAGTAGAAGGGGTGAGTAGAGCAAAAAAATATCATATCATGGGTCATTTCACTTGGAAATAATGGAGAAAGCACCAGCTATAAGCTTTAGTTGTGAGAGCTTCAGTTGTGAGAGTCAGTTGTAGGTGTGTTAAGAGTCAGTTCTTAGTTAAGAGTTCAGTTGTCTTTGGTTTGCATGTAACCGACTCGGTAGAGTATTTTCCTATATAAGGATGTAATCCATCTTCATTTCAGAATATAGAAGTGAGCGTAGCCTCACCGTGTTGTTTTGCTCGTATATTTTATCGTGGTATCAGAGTGAGGTTGAGGATTCAGGAGATCCATCTCTCTGAGTGCAAGATCTCAAATTAAATTTGAGTAAGAGCGTCGAGCGCTCCCCATGTAGCGTGACAGGAGCGTTGAGCTCTCTCAAACTTACGGATTTATAGAAATCGGAGGCCGAGCGCTCCCTTTGTGAATGTATCAAAGCGCTGGAGCATTAACGCTCATGTTCCTCATATGTCCCAGCACTGCAATGCTCCCTTTCCATTGACACCAAGCACCAGCGCTGAACCTGCAGAGTTAGAGAACCGCGGACAAGTTTTCGAGTGAAGACTGTTGCGTTTGAAGGCAAATCGTGGCAAATCGTGAAGGCAATCAGTGAGCAAATCCGTTGGTTGAAATAGCGTGAGTTAAATGATTTTCATGAGTTAATGCAAATGTGAGTGAGGATTTGCATGAGCATTGGAGCACTAAAAATTCGCATGAGAAGGGTAAAGAGTAAATCTATTAATTGTGAGGTATTTTTTTTAAAAGAGGATACTTTTTAAGAAAAGCGTATAAAGAAGTGTAGAGGGAGTATGTATTAAAAAAGGTTTGATGTATTAGAGAGCATAAGTTTTTCTTCTCTCATGCATGCGAATGAGAAAAGGGATATTTTACTAAAGTGAGTTATTTTTTATTAAGTGGATATAGGTGAAAAAGGGAGTTATTTGTTTTAATAAAAAAAGAAAGGGTGGATATTTTAGATATTAAGGTGCATGCATAAATTTAAAATTTGATATATGCATGTGAGGTGGTGTTATGATTTAAAAGTGGTGCATGCATAATTCAAGCTGAGAACAGAGGTAGATGTGGATCAGTGGATCCAAAGACAGAGCGACAAACTAATCAGCACAGGAGAAAACTCGACAGAAAGTTGCATATCCTTGGTGATTCACTTGCAGAGAATATCTTGCAGCGATGGTGAATCCTCTGGCAGAGACCTACCTCAACGAAGACAACAAGTTAGATAGCTCGAATTTCATTAACTGGAAATTCAAGATGCAGACGCTCATGGAGGGCTATGGTGTCTGGAACATTGCGAATGGAACTGAACTGAAACCTAATGCAGATGCAGGTGTGACAGCAGCACAGATCCAAGACTGGGAGAAGCGCGAAAACAAGACAAAGGTATTGTTGCGCATGTCAGTTAAAGATAGCATAATTCCACATATTAGAGACGCTACAACTTTTGTTGAAACATGGATAGCTCTTAAAGCATTGTATGAAACTAGCAACACAATTCGCATTTTGTTCCTGAAAACTAAATTGCTAGGCATTAAGATGGATGGAAATGAATTTGTTAGTTCATTTTTGGGTCGCATTAAAGAGGTGAAAGATAAGCTAGTAAATATAGGGGAAACTATTTCCAACACTAATCTAATGACTATTACCTTAAATGGTATTCTAGAATATTATCATATGTTCATAACAGGTCTTGCAGCAAGGGAGAAACCTCCTATGTTTGAAGAATTGACAGGTATTTTGTTGCAAGAAGAAGAGAGGCGCGGGAATCTGAAGCCTCGGAGTAAATATTTGGCACTGTGGTCAAATAATAGATCTGCGAGAGGGAGATCAGGAGTAAGAGGTAGAGGAGGCAGTTCATGGCAGAGAGGCGGTTCATGACAGAGAGGTAGTTCATCGCAGAGAAGACAATCTCCAAATCAAGGTATGCAATATGATAGGAATGAGGCTAAGAGTTGTTTTTATTGTGGTCGACCTGGACATATGGTTAAAGACTGTCATAAGAAGAAAAGTGATGAGGCTAGGAATAAACATAGAACACATTCAGGTCATTATGCAGAAAAATCTTCAAATCAAGATCACAAATTATTTATTGCTAGTGATGATATTGATGAACCCCCGAATTTTGACTCGCGGTATCTTAGGCTGTTTGTGTCTAACACTGCTTTATCTGCTGAAATGGATGATTCTGATGCCTGGTTTGTGGATTCTGGAGCATCAATACATATGAATTGTAATAAAAATTGGTATGCTAATTTCAAAGAAACACATAATGGTGTCAGCATATATCTTAGAGATGACCGCACTCATCAGATCAAGGGATATGGAGACATTCCTGTGACATTGCCGAATGGTACTATTCATCACATTCTCAATGTGGTGTATGTGCCAGGAATAAAGAAAAATTTGATGTCTGTGTCCACCATTACATATCATAACTTGAAGGTTGAATTCTTCAAGAATTATTGCATAGTGAAGGATCTGCTGGACCACTTCTGAACTGTTGCAATGGGAGTCAGAATAGGAGGTCTATACAAACTTGATGTTACCAGCAAAGCACATCATGCACTGACTTCTGTCACTATGCCAACAGAGATTCTTTGGCATCAAAGGTATGGACACATCAATCATCCTGATTTATTGTTATTACAGCAAAAGAATATGGTTGAAGGACTTCCCATGTTAAAGAATGAAAACGTTGCTTGTGATGGATGTGCATTAGGAAAGATGCATAGAGATGAATTCCCCTCTAATCCTGATAGGAAAAAGAGAGATGTGTTAGATCTTGTGCATACTGATGTTTGTGGGCCTATGCAGACTCGGTCTTTAGGAGGTGCATTTTACTTTCTATTATTTATTGATGATTGCATGAGATACACATGGGTTTACTTCCTTAGACAAAAAAGTGATGTTTTTGAGTACTTTAAGGAATTCAAAACCATGGTGGAAAAGCAGATGGGAAAATCCATCAAAATCCTCCGTTCAGATCAAGGGGGAGAGTATAAATCAAGGGACTTCAAAAAATATTGCAAAGATAATGGAATAGTACAGCAGTTTATAGTACCTCACACTCCACAGCAAAACGAAGTCACCGAAAGGAAAAACAGAACTCTGGTAGAGTGTGCACACAGTATGATGAAAGGTAAGAATCTCTCAAATGCATTTTGGGC
>SNQJ01S0022191.1:18770-35883 GCA_010110895.2 Picea sitchensis | reverse complement strand
TAGCTTATCCTGAGGGCCTAGGGCCATTCCGACAGTTGGGTTTTGTTTGCAGGGGCAGGACCATTAGTTTGAGGGCTTTTCTGGAGGTTTATCATCATTCTATATTTGTCTGCAGATTGGGACGTCATGGAGCCATAGGGGACATCCTGTGATTCAGTAAAACTCAGATCTAGGGAGATATGCTTGAGATCTAAGCCTGAAACTTATCCCACGGGGTTCTCATAGACCGATCTATATTCTTGGAGAGTTNGGGGTTCTCATAGCCCGATCTATATTCTTGGAGAGTTTCAGAGAATTTGGAGGCCTCCTTCATTAGGGCCGAACCAGCTAGGGTTTCAGTCATCCAGTGGGGCACACCATTCAGTGAAGAATTCAGATCTACGGGGTTTGAGAGTGGATTTGGGAATTTGGACATTTGAGTTTTCCTTACAGTTTCCCGATCTATCATTTGGCATATTTCTCGGGATGATTGGACACTTTTGGTAGCAGGGCAAAATTATTCAGGGCTTCAACATTTTAGCAAGACGGGGCACTTTTCAACTTGGAGGTTGAGCATTAGTGTAGCTCAGATCTTCTTGATTTAGTCTTCATTGTATATCCAGCCTTTGGAGGCTTATTTTGTATTGTCGGGAGCATTTTGTAGCAGCTCATATCTATTTCTTGTATGACCATCTGAGGTTTATGCCAGATCGGCCATCTATTGTATTGATCTTACATTGCTCATAATAAAAAGGTCAGATCTTTGCTTTTTCTTCTACATCTTGAATATATTGTGATCTTCATGTGTTGATGAATATTGTATGCACTTAATAACTCAATAAATTAGTAGTAGTTAGTGATTCCAAGAAAGAATTTGGCTTGGGATCATTACACTAACCAACCATAGGTAACCACCATGGAAGCACGACAACAGGATTTTAATGCACGTGTTAACCTCCCGATGTATGTCGAAGTGTCGTATCCTCATTACATTGAGGATAGTTGATATTGTGATGTCCATGGTCCATGACTGGCGGATTATCTTTGATTTCTTCCCTATTTTCTTGGTCAAATACTTGTGTGGTGCAAGCATTCCATAGTTTTTGCGATATCCCAAGTTGAAGTCACAGATATTAAGCGTTATAATCCTCTCCAATTGTGGTCCTACTGCGTGTCTTCCATTTTGGAGGTACGTAGTGATCAATATGTAGTCTAAGTCCCTTAATACATTGTCACGACTCACCACTCCAACCAGAGGCAGGATGTAGTTAGGAAGGATTGATGGGATGAGCTTCGCATTCGCCAATTCATCACGATGCTTGGTTCATTTCTATGTCGCAGTTCAAGAGGGCCTAGATCGACGTGAAGTCGATGGGGATCCTTGCACTCCTCTTATCGATGAATCTTTTTCTCCTGTGGACATGACCTTCTCAACCATGAGGTCTATGATAATCTCTTCGACCGATTTCTCTACTACGCTAAAGTCACCCAACATACACACTCGATATCCGATATCTAAAGTCGGTGAACAAATAATCAAGGTAGTAGAATGATTGGTGAGGTCTCAATAAGCACAGCGTGGTAATATTCAACTCTCTGTGGGCTCAAATAATCACAATTGACAAAAATGTCCACAGTAAAACATTCGATGGGTTAAATCGCTAGCATCATAACAGACTCCTCCAACGGTCAGTAATGCCTCAATCAATATCATTCCATCTGTTATGGCACGGTCCCAACAGTCCAATGGAAAACGTTCCAACAATAACTATGTTTCTAGCCATTCTGGAGCATCGGTCTAATGGTCAGGTTGCCTCCAAAAATCATATCACTCCATCGTGGTGAAGTTCCAATCTGCGTTTCTCTACTAATCCAAGGAGGTTCAAGTTCTAGAAGCCTTCCTTTTGCGAAGTCCTCTCTGGAACCTCTTGCAATTTTTCTAGCTTTGCTTTCTTCTTACTGATTTTTCTAGCTTTCTTTCCTGTGATCTACGTCTCTGGATACCTCTTTCCATTCTTGTTCTTATCTCCTCTTGGCATAGTAACTTCACACTGTTGAGGATATTTCATAGGGTTCAAGGGTAATACTTATTCTCTTACTTCTTCTGGAGTAGATGCCCTACTCTCCTGTATGGATAAGTTCTCTAATCCTTCTTGCATTCTTTCAACTTCGACATCTAGGTTTTTGGCCCTCAGTTGCTTCGACTTGTCCTCCTTTTCTTATAGTAAGTGCGTTATTCTCCTAGCCATGAAATCCCTTAATTCTTTCTTTTTCTATTCTAGAGCTTCATCTTCTTCTTTTCTTCGGATCTTATATTTATCAATCCAATTACTTCCTAACAAAAGTGTAAGGGGGTTGATGTTCTCAATAAACTTAATGACCTTAAATTATTCTTCTGTATATGTTCCATGAGAAATCATAGGTACATGGGTAAGTCTTAAACATAGAGTTATCATCTTTCCTTTAAATAATCCTATTCCTCCTAGTGAAGAAACCATAGCAGGCTTTCCTAAGATTTCCCAAGTACTTTATGTCATAATGTTCACCTGTGTTTTTGCATCCAATACACAGTCTATGTCGAAGTCTCATATTCTCGCTTCTATGCACTCTTTCTCTTTTAAGATCTCTGGTAAAATGGTATCTCTGTGATCATTCAGTGTTTCCTTCATCTGCAATAATATAGCCTTTGATTCTTTCTAGTTTTTTAGCATATTGTTGGTCTCTTAGCCTTCCTCAGGGTTTTCTTGTCTCATATTCATCTTTTCAACTTTATCAATCATTCTAAGGAAATCCAAAACTTCATGTCCAGTAGATTTACATCAAAGGAAAATAGGAATTCTACCGGGGCATTCCTTAGCAAGATGTCACGCTCTTCTACAACTACAACAAAGAGTCAATCCTCTCTTTCTCTTAAACAATCCCCATCCTTTCCTGTACTGTGCACTGGGATCAGAGTGATGGACCTGCAAAACATTATTTCTAAGATCTTGCATCCATTTGTTAGTCCAACAATTCTTTCTATGCATAGGAATAACATATCTTTCACTATTTCTATCATTTCTATTCATATCATATCTTCTTTCTTCGAGTTGTACCCTATTTTTCAGACTAGGACCAAATATATCAAACATGTCTAGATCCATTCTTTCAAAGAAAAAATTTCTAATTATATTACCTTTATCAGAGCGCAAAGATTTAATATCTTACCTCTTTTCTTCAGATCAGACTTCTTTTCTTAGCACAGAGCTTCACAATTCAAGTAGAGTATTTCGCACTATAGCAACATATCTACGTACAAAGATTTCTCTTTTCTTGAGTTCCCAACAATCACAGTTTCAGGTCTTGGGAACATAAACATTTTTTGGTACAGGGGCAAACACAAGGTTCAACACTACAACAATTCACCAACAAAACCCTAAATACCAGTCCTTTCATAAACACCTACGAAGCAGATGAAGTCTCAGTCGAGGTAGAGGCATGGGGGGTTGTAGGACTCAAGTGTCTACAACCGAGATGGGACAAAGATCTATGTTCTCAATGCTTTAAAAGAGCACTTTGAAGTTAGCATTCATTATCATTTAAACCTTATTCACATCGATGTTAAAACCCTAATTACAGAACAACGTAGTATTCAATAAGATCTAACACACCCAATCACTTAACACATAGAAATAGAGCCGATCTAGAACTCATTAAACACTAAGTTACTTTATCAGATGCATATAACATACATAAAGATTACAACACTAAGCATAAATCACATCAATCACACAAAGAAACCATAACACTGGATATATGTGGTTCACCCCCAGCGTGGGGCTACGTCCACCAACTCTTCGTCTTCTTTATTATCTTTTGTCAATCTTCTTACATGCACAGAGCCTCAAAACCAACTCCGCATAGGACAAGAGATCTGTGTGCACCTCGCGAAATCCTCCTTCCCCAACCTTGGCACAACACAAAGCCTTTCTTACAGTTACTTTCACTTAGCCCTACAAGTTCTCAATACACAATATGCAGAGAGATAACTCAATCACATAGATCCAATCGCTTACGTCACTTGCACTTAGCACCGCATACCTCTTAGATCTAATGTGTTTCTTTCAAATCCTAGATATCTAATTATACATTACAAAAGGGCCTAAGCATGGGTAATACCTATGGACCGCCATCCCATACCCATTACATATACCCTAAACCGAAAAAGCCCGCAAAAGGGGGCGAGATCCTGCGATCTCCGCTTGGTCTCGCGCTCTGTCTTCGACCATCCTATCAAAGTGCCCAAAATTGGTCAAACATGACCAGTGTTTCCACAAAACCTTGTCCAGGGCCAACAATAATGCTTCTTAATTTATTTCTAAATTTTCCCAAATTTCTTTCGACATAGCAGTTTGATTCATACCTAGGTCTACAATCACCATTGTTCCTTATATAGTAGAAGATCCTCCATCTTGAGATTCCATGGCTCAAACTTTTGTCGATTGAACTTCTCAATCTACACTCTAGAACTTCTTTGCACCCTTTCAATACATGAATTACCACTATAAAGCTCCCACTAAACAAGTTTATCATAAGTCTATCATATGCCTAAAACAAGACAAACCCTTAACAAGAAAGGCATCCCCTTGAAGAAAAAACCTTACTCTGATACAAAATGCTAGTTTTAAACCTATTAAATAAATAATGTATATATATTATACAATAAAAACAAAAATTGTATAATGACATTCAGACATACACAAATATTTTTATTTTTAAAACTCAATCAGGAAAAACAACATTCTCTGAGCGTATTCACTCCTTATTTTCATTACTAATTTTATACATATATTCATCCATTATAATACAATATATATATATATATATATATATATATATATATATTCTCCAACCTTTTATACCCTAATTCCTAAACTGAAATTATATTACAATGGGTGAAAACCATTTTCCAATAAAGAAAAGCATCGACAAAAGGCCATTGGCTGAAAAGCGTCAACCAAAATATCATTGGCAAAACAACATGGGCCAAACACATTAACCCAAAATATGTCTTGATACTACAAGACTATAACACATATCCAACAATAACCTAACAATATATAATGGAAAAAATTTCTATTATTTTTTAGTGGTATGGATTCTACAAAATAATCCTAAAATAGTAATGACTATAGGAAACATATATCTTAGGAAAATGAATGTCTAATGATTTTTTCTTCCATTCCTATAGTGACTCAAGACAAATACAATTTAACAATTTTCATGTAGTTGACAAGATAATGTACTATATCTTCTTCCTTTGCTCCTGTATAATTTGAATATATAGACTGACGAGTACCTAAATTAACATGTTTTCAGCACCTGTCCATTACCTTTTTCCTTACCATTTGATTAAGATATTTTTCTCCTGTGACCTTAGGTCAAGTCATAACTGAGAAAGATAGAAACAAACCCTACCTATAAAAATGCATTCAAGAAATAACTACTTTTATAAGGAGAGAGAGAGAGAAATAAATAAGGGAACGAATCACATCTTAAATCCTTCATTCGATGTTGATCCTTGCTCTCGCTTCTTGAAGAACTCCTAATCTCTGTTGGAACTAGCCTATAATAGAAAACAAAAAATAGAATGCTACGAGGTAGTTATACATTCAAATATCATATATAATGTGCATATATATATATATATATATATATATATATATATATAAGACATTATCATATAATTATCCAATAAACACACAATAGAAGGGAAACATATATCTTCTATTACCAACAATGTGAGAATTCTAGTTACAACCTGATTCACCCTTCGGTACTGGTTCAGAACCAACTTCCCTGGGTTCCTCCAAAGGCATTCAGTAATCAAATAAGTAGTGAGGCTCTTCCTTGGATAACTTAATAGGGATAGGAACACACCCTATATTTATATAAAGAAAGGAAGGAACACTAGAAAAGGAGTTTCCAGGTATGGGATGCTACTCAAAGAGTGAAGGGATTATGGAATCTTGCTAAAACAATTTCAGCATGATATTTCACCTTAGTTATTCCTTCTCATTCATTCCCTCCATGGTGCATTTATACCATACTTGAGTGGTTCGGGGGGTTGAATTATGTTTGGTACATGCTTAGGGAGGTTGGGAATGAGCCCAATGGAAATCCTCACCTAAAAAAGTGGAATTATTTTATTTTTTCCATTTTTTGAGGGAATCTATGGGTTGTGTTCTTATAAGGCACAAATGCCTGCATGTTGCACAAAGGGAACCCGTGGTTATAATCAAAAGTCAAGTTTTTTAGTTGACTTTGATGAGGGAAGTTGGGATTTTGATTAGAAATTTAGGGGATGGGTTGGGCCATGTCAAAAATTCATAGGTGTGGAAATTTGTGCTATAACAGATGCCCCCTAATGTGTGAGGTTAGAAGGGAAACTAATGGTCGAAATACATTATAACTCTTGTTAGAAAATCAAGATCGTGGAGCAATAAATTAAAATAAGTTCATAAATAAAACACAAAATATACGCAATACAATAGAGACACATATATATATGTGGTTCACCCAATGTGGGATACGTCCACCAGAGAAATTTCCAGGTCCTTCCCTTTTATTATCTAGAAAAATGAAGGGATATAACCTAAAACACACCCATCGTAACTTCCTCTTCTTTATCTCATAGTGTCCTCTCTCAGAATACAATATTTGGGATAATACACAACTGCAATAAAATTCCCTGATAAGAGAGGGATCACTTCTATGAAAAAAAACCCTAAAAATAAAGTATACTGTCAGATCTACGACCTTATAATGAACGGTCCAGATTGACTATGAAATTACAATATTTTACAAGGAAATGTTTCCCAATATTTCTCTTTGAGGGTTCTTCCCCTGACTCCCCTATGATTGGAGGGATAAAAATATTTTTGCCACCCCCTCCTGGACCCCCCTAGCAACAGTTGTGGGGGGGAAATCCCCCCTACACCCCCCATTAGGGAATGGGGTCATATCATGGTTGAAACAAATCTATAAATAAGGAAAATAATCAGGCTCCACAACCAAAAAATATGAGAGGAAATGATGCAATGAAATAATCCATGAAGGTTCCCAAGACAACTAATCCAAAAATATAAGTTGTCATCCAAAATCAAGTAAGAGCATTCTCTTCGCAAGTTAGGCATACCCATGCTTAGGAGTGTTGTAAGAATGACTTCCAAATCAAGTACATTGTTTATCCATGGAACATATGAAAGTATGAATAATGACCATGGCCATAGATAATACACAGTGAATCCATGTGGTATATAAAAAGAATCAAACATGGCTACGAGGAATACATAGTGGAGTTATCTCTCAAAATAAAAAATAGAGGACATCTGGGACCAATTGTGTGAACATGTTGATCCTATGCAAGTACCAATTTTTGTGGAGTGGTACAATATGTTGAGTAGGATTACAATCCACCATGGTACAAGTATACACCATGCAAATAGTGAGACAACATTTGGTTATTGGTCATTGATGTATACCGTTAACAAATGTGAGACAACCCACCAGCGATGATAATGGGTGTCAAGGTACCATGGTACAATCTAGCAAGTGTGAATAAATGAGTTGATGTCGAACACCTGGTAGAATATAACAAGAAAGGGACATTTATGCATTCCCACTGTCAATGGAAAAGGATCCTACCACTGATGACTCCAAGCGCAAAGGTACCAAATATGACTCTAGATATATGTCCTAGAGAAAAATGTTGTTACAGATCAAAATTCCTCACTTCAATAATGTTACATTCTCATTGTTGAAAGTGTCATAAGTGTCACACTTTTTTTGCAAGTGTCGTAAGTGTCACATTCTCGTCACGTAAGTGTCACATCATGAACGACACCATAAAAAAACTTGACACAACCCCTAAAACATGTTACAATAATAAGCCCCCTCATTTGACAGTTAGAACAAAGTATTTGTCTATGAGAGTTGGTCATCTTGGAAACTTTTGGAAGATCAACTCTGCCCTGCTCATATACAAGGAGAACTAGCACTCTTTTTCTATATAGAAGGGAGTGTTGTAGCGCTTTGTTTCCCATTGTAAGGGAGTGTGGAATTGGTTGAGCAAATCTTGGAAGAAATACCCTTTTTCTCTAAAGACAACTATGGATGGATCAAGTTGGTTTGGTTCAAATCTAACCATCATGATGCAGATAAGGGAGATATCACAACCGATGGATTCATATCCTCAACTAATCTTGAATATAACCAAGGTGGTTGAGCCTCTCAAATCCTATAAATGGAGGCATTCTCATGGTGAACAAAGGAGGAAAATAATCAGCAAAGCATTTTCATTATGATCGTGGATCTTTCGAGCAAGGGGTTGGATGAGGAGGCTTTGGAGAGGTTGTTGCAACATCATCTGAAGATTGTAAGTGTATCTTTAAAGTTCTCATAAATATACTTGGCCTATTTCCTTCTAGAATGTTCTTACATGTACTTTTCTATGCTTGTTTTAATATTTCATAGATAGATTCATTTTATCTAATCCATTAAAGTATGAGATAGTTGTTTGTCTATTGTTATCCTTTGCAGGTACTAATGGGAACTTGTATAATGGAGCATCTTGGACAAATGTTGAAAGTGAGGTATATCATACTATCCCTCCTCTCTTTTTGGATGGATAATCTTAATCTATAGGAATGGTAGTGTCCAAAGGTATTTTTATATCTTGGTAGAGGGGTTTATACTCCAAGGGAAAATTCACGTGTCCGCAGGGGAATTATTATGTGACAGATGTATTGAAGTCAATATGAAGATATCTAGTGGAAGGAAGGCATTAAGGAATCCTTCGTCATCCAGTATGAGGGGTAGCATAAGGCCAATGATTTGGGAGGACTCAGATGAACAGATTGTCAGGACCACACTGAGGTACAACTCCAGCATGCACCAGATGGAATAGTGCATGGAAATGACTCTTTAAATAGTAGCCGATAATGGAGACTACATAAAAATACAACGAATCCACAAATGGGGTCAAATGGAAACCAATGTACCTCATGATTCCCTATGTGTGATGATTTGTGTTGATGTCGAACACAAGGGAAACCACTCAGTCAAATACCAATCATGGTTTGTCATCTGTTGAGTGCAAGGTCACCTATCAATAATGGAAATAGGCCTAGGGTGAAAATCTAGGTCATACTCTCAAACCAATGTGTCATAGTCGATAAGGGAAGACCAACCAACAAGAAGTCAATGGGGACCTTCTATACTAACATGATTAAAGGACAAAGATATTTGTGATGATGATACAAAATTCACTAAATTGGGAAGGTCGATATGCAATACTAGAGACTAACTACAGAATGTCTAACTCAAGTTTAATATTCCCTTGAAAAAAATCAAGACACATTATGTGACTTAGGAAACATCGATTATAAACTGGGGTACATTTATGATACATGAGGCATAAAAAAATTCTCCTTTTGGTTGGAAGAATAACCAACCAAGGGAGATTATACTCAATAATGAGAAAAAGTCTCCTAAAGTCATACTAGACACAAAATGATGAGATACTGACTCAATATTGTGCTTTGTTCAAGGGAGAAAACATTGTTTCCAAATAAAGAGATGGAATCTTCCCCTCTCTTTTTTTTTTCTTTTACTTTTTTTGTCTTTTTCATATCATTAAATTCTAAAAAGGAATAAAAGAGTGCTATAGTATAGTGGGAAAAACAAGTATTGCAGGCAAGCAAACTAGTTTCAAAGAGAAAGGAACATACCTATGCTCAACGCAAGTAAGAATGTGTAGGACAAGGACACTCTGGGGAATATTTACTCCAGGGTGAAGGTGTCGAGTCACAAATGAATAAATTGGAAGGTTGGGAACTGATAGGAATGCATAATAAATGGGTTTAAAAATGACATGTTGAAGCTAACATTAGGATTAAAAGTATGAGAAATCAAGATGCAATGCAAACGAAGCTCAACCTCATTTTGAAAACCCTTGTAAGTAAGCTTCCAATAGTGTTATTTTTCATAAATTTAGTCTCCCAAGTCTGAAAAAGTGTAAAACAATACCAGGGAGAACTCTTCTAGTCAATGTTGACCAGAGTATACATTTTTCATAATTAATCCTTTCGGTCTAAAAAAGGGGTAAACTTGCACTGAATATATGTCCTTTCAAATCCATTTAATGAGTGTGAAATAAAACAAGTTCACTCGAAAATATTTTCATTTTTATGGAGTTTGAAAAGAGCTTAATTGAGACTCCAGGATATAATGGATGGATTCCCATAGGTAATATCTATAAGAATATTTACTAAGAATAATGAAGTTCATATGAAATTTCATGGTGGGACTAAATAAGACTCCCAAGTCTAATGAAAATCTTGCAGCATGAGAGCCAAATTACGAAAGTGGGTCTAAACTAGGGCTCCCATGGAAGGTAGTCTCTACCATGTGAATCACAACACTTATAAACATTATATAAGGTTTTTTGTCGCAAATTAGTTGGGTCCATTCTAAGGAAAAATGAAATAGGAAATGGATAAGGAAAAATGCATGAAGGGGAAAATCTAACCTATATGCCATTTTTTAGATCATTTCCTCTTAGAATGGATTGACATGGAAGAAAAGGTACCAAATAAACTATCTCCAAAGTCCTCTATAGAAGACCAAAAACACTTACCCATAAGTTAATAAGTCCAATATAGAAACCTCTAATAAAAACAAGTATTAAGGTATATAGAACTTGAAAACGAGAAACCCTTCAAAATATAATATGTATAGAGGACCACACAACCTTGCAGCTTATGCATGGTAGTGCTCCTGGTAGAGCCCATTTCTAGGATCAAGACAATGGTTTTATTCATAACCAACTAGTAAAGCTTCCAGTTGAGGAGGAATTAGAAGATCCATAATCATAGCTTCAAGGATCGCCTCATCTGAAGGAATCTCAACATCCATGCAATTGAGGCTCGACAACTTACAAATACTAGGGCCTAATCAAACAACAATATTAAACTCAAGAGGAAACACTATATTACTTGATCTAATAGGGAGAAGAGAGGGCTCCCATTCCCCCATAAAAAAAAAACATTTGATGAAATTCCAAGACCTTGTCTCAAGAAGGAGAATGTACCAGTAAATGATCATTCTCAAGAGAAATTGAACATTGAGGATAGGACACCATATAATTCACTCATGGTGGGGAAGAGTCTACTTGGACACTGGGAACACACAAAGGGGAAACCTAAGGTAAATTCAAATAAATATGGTTATTATCAAATGAAATTTTATCAATCGTGACAATACTTCTGTTGTCACCAAAATTCATCACATGAAAGAGCATATACACCACAACAATGATCACATAAACATAATCACTCCCAATAAGAAAATTAAATTTTAAAGAGCCTAGAACCACTAACATATCTACTAGGAAAGTCTCTCCACCCAACTTGATAGGAAATCGACGAAGACTCCCTAGACATTCGCTAGGTGTTTTGTCAAAATAAAACAACTCACTGGTAACTGCCACAATCTTGGGAGAACCCAAAGCATCCAAAGTCAAGGATGATAAAATACTTGTAGAGGATCCTATTATAAAAATAGTTGTTCTCATTTCACCATAGACAATATAGCAATATTGTCACCCAACCATAGGCACAAAGGCCACCCCCGAGCACCTTAACCTTGACAAAGAAAAAAAAAATCGAATAAAACCCTAGAATTGATAGCCAAACAAGGTAGCGTTCCTCTCTCTAGAGCTAGCGTTCCAGGAAGAAATTCCAAACCATAACGAAAGAGAAATTCCAAGACATAACCAAAATGTCAGTTGCAACAGCTGCAACTACAACTCCTGTCCAGGCTTGTGCACCACTGGTCTTATCCAGTTGTGAGAGAGAGCATGTCAAATGAGCTCTAGCGCTCTCTTATTTATAGTCCTCAAAGTGACCTAATTGGGCTGAACTTCTGGAGGATAATAAATCAATAATAAATATTATGTTGAGTTGACTTGTATCCTAGGGTTATTATCCCACGTTTTAGGGTTTCTCCTGCTTCCCGAAATATTCTATTCTCGTTGGGGTTACATGTAGAGTTTAATAACTCCCACAACTACAATAATATCAAAACTCCCTCCTAGAAAGCTAGGTATTAAAGGAAATGGTATTGAGAACAAATATACCATTTAATCAATAACATCATCATATCCACACAGGCTATCTCATGGTCAAATCATGAGCGCCATCATCATTATCAGTATCAACTGATAGCATTAACTGCATCATCTCTTGAATCCATACTCCATCTGAGTAATCGGGCATGATGTTGAAAAAGTCACTCACTGCATAGAGTCATACAAGAATCATTCTTCTAATATGAACATCGGTCCTAGAAGAATAACTGTCCTGGACCATTTTCCATAGGGAGAATGTCTGAACATCTACATACTGACTATCCATCTATCTGGAAATAATCTCCAACACTAGTGATAGTCTACATGGAAATCAGAATAATTCCATCCAATTTAACACGACTATGTCTATCCATAGTAATACACAACTACTAGCCAATGGTACACAACTACTCCTAGTACCACACAGCTACTAACTAGTGACACATAATCACTACCAGTGGATCACATCCACCACAGTAGTATACAACCACTATCTAGAGACATACAGTCTCCAAAAAAATCATATCATCTGATATCAACCTGCATAAAATAATATCATGATACAAATTGAGTCATCTGGGCCATTCTTACACTCACATCTGTGAGATCTGGAAAAGCATCTTCCCTCATAAAGTAAAACATTAGTCATGGTATATCTGGACTATTCTTATCAAGCATAGAAGAATAATTGTCCTTGATTTCAAAGTCTGGACCATTCACCTAACTGGGCCATTCCTCCGACACTAATCATAGTGGAACCTGGAGAGAATGAGTCTTCCCTAGTGAATACCTATCCCTAATTTTTGAACCTAGACCATTCACCTAACTAGTCCACTTCTTCGGCACTAATCACAGTTCAACCTAGACAGAATGCATTTTCCCTAGGGAATGACTACTCAGACCATTTCCTATGGAAATTATTGTCTTTCACCAACCTCCAAAATAGACCATTCTTTGAAACTGCTCACAATTTTGAACTTCTAAAGATGATTTCCTAGCGAGGCAGACCATTCTACTTCACTACTACTCATAGTGACTACCAAGAAGAATGATTGTCCTATACCATTCCCCCACACTGGCCATAAGGGGAATCGTTTTCTATGGTACATCATCAATCTATCGAACCATTTTCATTAATAAAATGATTGTCCAATCTGGACTATTTTTCGAACTGGAAAATTCTTGTCTGTCAGAAATCTCGAACCACTTTTCGAACTGGAAAGGAACTTCCCATCCTGGACCATTTTTGGAACTGGAAAATGATTTTCCATAAATCAATAACATATCAGTGCTCCCTCCCAACCTGGGAGTAATCACTTCCTTTCCAATAAGGAATTTGTCTCCACGATCCCCAACTTGTCTCTTAAGTACACAAACCTTTCATCTTGAACAGAGGCTTTACTAAAATATCTGTTATCTTCTCATCCATGGAGATATACTAGAGAACCACTTCTCTCTTATGTAATTTATCACAAATAATATAATGCTTGATCTCAATGTACATTGGCCTGTCATGGAACATTGGTTTCTCTGAAAGCTTCGCATAGCTTTGATCATTACAATATATCGTGGTCGAATTCAACACTTGATCGGATGGTCAAGAAATCAACTTATATCTTTTGTACAAGCATCGCAAATTGCAATATACTATTCTTCTATAGTGCTAATAGAAACAGACTTATGTTTCCTGCTAGCCCATGACATCGTGGAAAATCTAAAAATGAAACATGTCCAAGTAACACTTATTCTATCATTTTCACTCCCTTCCCAATCTAAATCGATAAATTCATGCAGTTGTATGTCATAATTTAAATGCCCACAAAACAAATATCCAACTCAGTATTCTCCAAATACATTAACGAGCCAATCAATTGTCAATACAGAGACATATCTACTGGATTAGAGTTTCTTCAACTTCTTCATATTTTTTATCATGGGAGTTAGCCATATATTTTGAATATATCATCCCGAACTTCTGAGTAACCATTATGATACACTTTCTTTATCATAGGAAGTTTTCACCACGCTTTTGTTGTATATGAGATACTCTGCATCAAGTTGCTTGTATCCATACAAGGTATTCTTCCATTTGCATACATGCGTATCTTTTTGGTATAAGATTCTTTCTCAGTTTTATTTATTGGAAAGAACAGTATTTTACATGTAAATTTCAATCTATAGATATTGCAAGAGGTATATATGGTTCACTAGAACAAGTTATTGTCATAGTATTTTCCCTCCTTTTGGAAGAACCTCTAGTTTTGAATCTCGCAATGCTTCCATTAATAAGTATTTTTCACATTTTATTACATACACTATTATTCATCACAACTTCCATTTCTTCTTCTTGATTTCTAATAGTAGGTTCAAACCAAGCTGGTAGTCTTATGATTCTCGGTATACTAACTAGTTGTTCTAGATTTTCTTTCTTCTTCGAATCTTCATGTTCTCCCTCATGTTCTTGTTTATATTTTGGTTCCATGGAGTCTTATATAGATTCCATGACCTTCCTTCCTAAATATTCCAACTTCTTCCTTTCATCACAGGAACATGGATGTATATGGACAACCATGTTGGAGAAATTTATTTTTTCGACACACTAGTTCAGTGAGAGTTAACTGACTAGTTCTATTTTAGACTTTCTATTTTTACCATCACTATTATGCATGCATGCATTCCTAAGGAAAGCTAATTTCTTGATTTATTTTCTTAATTATGGAATTTTTTGCCCTATATATGAGTTTATTCCACTCATTCATTGTATCATATTGATCATGATCTATGTATCAATCATCAACTCATTGGAGTAGTGTGAATATATTTTCTCATTCTTCCATATTGAATCTCTCTTCCTTTCTTGATAAAATTTGTTTGTACTTTATTTAGATAGATATCATATGCAGGTTTTCATGAAACATTGACATGGTATTAGAGCTATGCTGCTTGGAGAAAGCAAGACAAGACAAAGAATAAGGAAAATTGGGGTTTCGACGAGCTAAATCCGTGGTCGTACCTTTCATCAATTATTCCTCCCAAAATATTTCGTTTTGGAGGAAACGACTCAAATGCATAGTAAATTGCTCCATTTTGGAAGTGGGTTTTCAACCATTTGGCGAGATTCCTCACCGTTTTCTCAGAAAGTAAGATGCAAAATAGCCTCCTGAAACTGATAGGAATTTGTGGCCATACCTTTCTACATTCATTACTCCCAAAATATTATTTTTTGGAGGAAACGGCCCATGAAGAAACTAAATCGGCCCATTTTGGAAGTTGGTTTTCAACCGTTTGGCAAGATTCCTCACTGGTTGCTCAAAAATTAAGTCACAATATAATCTGTTGAAATTGATACAAATTTTCACTTAAAGTGCCATTTCTATCGTTATTTCTTAATTTTTCACTTGTAGATTGAGAGTAAATTTTTAGGGGTTCTTAGAAATAGTTGGAAAGATGGATATGACAACTATTATACAGTCAAACGTGGTGGAAATCCTCACACCATACAATTATTTTGATTGGAATCCCAAGACAACATTCCAACTCAAAAGAAAAGGACTATATAATTTGACGATGGCGATAGAAATATAACCCGCATTAGTGACTGAGAAGATGAGATGGGAGAACGGTAAGGATGAGGCCACAAGACTACTTATTGAGTTAATCTCCACTGATTTTTGGTTTCATGTTGTCGCATGAAAGACTCCAAACGAGATCTAAACCACCTTGGAAGGACTCATTGGAAAGTAGGATGAGATGCGAGGTCATATGCTTGAGGTAGAGTTGAATACCTTAGACCCTAAAAGTTTTGATAATATACACGATTTTTTTACTAAATTTAAATATTTTCTATTAAGCTTGGGTGAATGTGGTATTGATAAGTCTACATAAGAGAAACAACTTATTCTAACAATCTTGGCCAAGATAGGACCAAAATACACTGTATATGTCTCCAATTTCCATTCTGGCAGATGTCTTTTTCGAACAAATTGGAAAATGCCTACGTTGGCTCAGTTCATTGAGTCTCTTACACAAGAGAAGAAAAAAATCATACATATGGGCCTCATGAAATATCCCAAAGCACATGCACTCACCATGCATGATGGAAAAGGGTCATCCAAACAGAATGGGAAGGAGGGATATTCCAAACCCTTTAATGATTCTTCAAGTTCCAAAGACTCTTCAGATTCCAAGAAGAAGAAGGGAAATAAGTGCATTTACTACAATAAATCGTATCATGAAGAATCCACATGAATGAATAAATAGATCGATCTTATGGCACATGCACTTCAGCAGAACAACCTTGGAAACTTCATTCCAGAGGGAGCCAAGAAGCAGAAGGAAGAAGATCTTTCTCCTAAGAAAGTTAATCATCATGCTCTGGTTGCAATTAATTCCTCATCTGATTCATGGATTATAGATTTTGGTGCATCCCATCATATGGCAGTGAAAGATGAAGTTTTCTCTGCTTTGAGTCCATGCTCAAGACCTCATACTCTCATGGGGGATGATACTCCAATAGCAGTAGCAGGAGAGGGAGAGTGGAACTCCACAATGGCAGTTTTGAGAATGTGTTACATGTTCCAAAGCTTTCTATGAATCTTCTCTTAGTTTATCAGATCACTCAGAAAGGTAAAAAGGTTGAATTTACATCAGATTTAGTTTCAGTAATTGACATGCATGACAATTCCATCATTGCAATTGGTGAGGTGGATCACAAGTCAAGGTTGTATAAATTCACTAAGTTTTCTGACGATGACTCCTCTATTCTATGTACACATAAGGAGAGTACTTTGCATTCACCTCCAGTGAAAAATGCATATACTCTTGTTCTTCCATCAGTTTCACACATAAGAGATGATTCCATACACTCAGATTTTATACATGGAAATAAGCACGTAGTACATCCAGATAAGAAGCCAACACTGAAGCTTCAGCAGATGCCCAAGAAGGAACATACCACGCTTCATG
>SNQJ01S0022191.1:2930-17747 GCA_010110895.2 Picea sitchensis | reverse complement strand
TGGTCCAAAAGTCTTGTCATAGTCAACTCACTCTACTTGTGAAAACCCTTTGGCCACAAATTTTTCTTGTTATTTTTCGATACTTCCATTAGCTACATGCTTGATTTTATAAATCCATTTGGAGGTCACTACATAATTTCCCTATGGTCTTGGAACAACATCCCATACATCAATTTTTAATATAGATTGGTATTCTTCAGTCATGGCATCTTGCCATACTTGTTCACCTGAAGATTATCCATGAAAAGATGGCTCTGATTCAATGATGTGGATCATGGATGAAAGGTAGCTCGAGAATATCTTTGGTCTCTTTCTATCTTTGGTTGTTCCTTGAGGATATTTATGTTCTTATGCTTCTTGTAAAGTTTGTCAGGCCCAAGTAGGCCTTTTATGTCCAATTTTAATATCTCTGGGTATGTAGCTTGGAACAATTGGCTCGGCTGGAACATTTGGATCAATTGGAGATACTAGACCATCTGGAATAATTTCTATCTCCCTTTGAACTACTGAAGGAGGGAAAAGGCATTGTCTCACTATCAATTTCCATCTGAGCTTCTCTAAATATTTGGAAGGCTACTTCTTCTCCAAAGGTAACATCTATGCTTCTTTCAATTTGTCTCTGACCATGAATGTATATTCGATGGGATTTTGAGGATTCATTGTACCCTACAAATGTTCCCTTTCTTCGTGAAGGTTCTAGATTGGATCTCTTCTCTTTTGGTACATGAAAATATATTGGATATCCAAATATTCTAAAGTGTCCAATCGCAGGTTTCACTCTAGTGAAGGATTCTTCTAAAGTAATGTTCTTCAGGACCTGATGAGGACTTTTTTTTTTACATACACTGCTTTCATGCATGCTTATTCCCATAGATTCATAGGTAGAATTTGATCATGTATCATTGCTTTGGTTTCCTCAATGATAGTTCTGTTTTTCTTTTCAGCAACCCAATTTTTCTAAGGGTTGTAAGGAACTGTGAACTCCCTCTTGACCCCTGCTTCAATACAAAAATTGTTGAATTATTTTGAGATGTATTCTCCTCCATTATCTAATCTTAATACTTTGATTTTTATTCCAGTCTAGTTCTCAACCTGAGATTTGAATTCTTGAATTTTTGCAAGGAATCCATCCTTGTTCTTCGGAAAGTAAATCAAAGTCTTCTGGGAGTGATCATCTATGAAGAGTACATAGTATAAGTACCCATTCAAAGATGCAATAGTCATTGGCCCACACACATCTGAATGTATCAAATCCAATATTCCCTTAGATATATTGTCACTGCTTGAGCAAGATCCTTTAACATTTTTTCCAAGGGAACAACCTTTGCAAACACCTTTATGTCGAATCTGTATTTTTAGTAGACTTGTTACCATTTTCCATAGACATGGGAGAGCTCTATAATGAATGTGAGCAAGTATTTTATTACATAGATCACTCAAGATGACAATGTCATGTAGTAGGGCCTGGACTGGTTTGATGGTTAATCTGTACAAGTTGTTTTCTCGGATGCCAATTTCCTTGGCAGAACTTATATGAGAGTCTTTGTTCCATGCAAGGACTCTTCCTTCTGAGAAGGTAATCTTGTATCCCTTGTCCTCGAAAGATGAAATAGAGAGAAGGTTCCTCTTCATTTTGGGTAGATATAGTACCTCCTTTGATTGAAGTTGCATATCTGAGTCTAGTTGGAGGGTATAAGTTCCAAATCTTATTACATTATATCTAACATCATCTACAAGGAAAACATGTATATGTGTCTCTTTCTCAACAAAATGTGTTAGGTGATCTCCAAGACGGGTAATGTGCCCGGAGGCACCACTATCATTTAACCAAGTATTATAATTGGTAGGGACCATACCTGAGAGTGTTGATATGTTGGTGTCCTCATTTCTTTGAGGTCTTGTCTTCCTGGAACTGAGTTTTCTTGAGTCATCAAGCTTACCTCCCATTATGATTTTGCTCATTTTTGGATTCTTCACAAACCCTTGTCAACTAGGCTAGTAAACCTAATGGATAGGCTAGGCTAGCACTTTTAAATTTAGTTGGGATTATTATTTCCAAAAATAATCCTTTGAAGGATATCATAGCGCTGGTAAGTTGAATAGCTCCTTCAAGAAGTTTCAAAAACAAAAATATGAAGTTTTTTGCAGAAATCAGCAAAACCCTAGGGCCAAAAAGTCAAAATGCTCAGAATTGTAGTTTGAGACTTGTTGTAGGTATGTTGAAGGAGGTCGTACAAACCTATGCCCTTTCTATCCCAAATTTCCTAGTGCCAAGTGCTGAAAACCTCTAGAAGAGAAGGTTGTACGTATTTTCTGGGAAACCTAGGAGGGTTGTATGGTTTCTTTAGAAGAGAGAGAGGATGAATGAAAGTTGTTTGTACAATGGGTTCTTCAAGACCTATGCTTTTATACCATGTTGATTTTTCAATAAGAAAGTTTTGAACATGAATTTCCTTCCTTTTTATCATTTAACTTAAACCATAAACAATTATGTTGTAGCAACCAAGATCACAAGAAGAAATGCCATGCACAAGAACACAAGAAGTATCCTAGGAAACCCTTCTCAATAAGGAAAGAAAACCTATCCAAATCCTTTTCTATATTATTCAAGAGAAATACCTTCACCACCAAGAAAACCTAGCACACAAGAGGGTGCTTGCAAACCCTAGAAGTCTAGCACCCAAGAGAGGTGCACACTTTTCCCAAGAAGATGTACTTACTGAAATTTCCAAACTCACACAAAAGATATGATTCCTCAATGGAGAATTTACCTTTACTTATATTGGGCTTGACCTTTCAATAGAAGTGTCTATTGGCACAACAATGATGACCTCTCTATCTCGTAATATAGTTAATATTAACCAAATTAATTATCTTTTACATTAATTATCAATCACATTAAGGTGGGGCTGACCTGTGCCCTTTACATTACAGTTAGGGTTACACGCAGGTCCGACTCTTGAAAAATATAGAAAGGGATATCATACACCCACTAGTGCTCATCCACTAGGGTCACATCCATAGGTATTTCCATATCTCTGGCTCACTGCCTTATACAAAAGAACCAGTTCTGAACTAGTGCTCAACCACAAGGATCATTTTCACCTATGTGCATCCACATGCATGTCCACTTAACATATCTTCTTTCCCACTGCATTACATAGGAGATTCATCTAGAGTTTCTCATCAGTTCTCTTCTCATAGGAGGCTAATAAATAATCTTCATTTCTATCTCATGATGATGCACCCATCACTTTGGGATTTCACACGTTCACCTTGTGCTCAACCACATGAATGTCCTACTCTGCAGATCTCCTTTCTCACTGCATTACACAAGAGAATCATATGGATTTATTCTCAACTCTTTGTAAGGATGAGGCCATCTCTACATTCCATCTCTATCTCAGATAGGAACCTCACACCCCTCTCAGGGGCTCTCTCTTAGGTTTGTGTCCTGGAGAATGTCTCACGTAGCTTCAATCATCATCAATAATAAACATAATAATGGAAATCATGTTGTTAGCCATTTGAACTCGTTCACATCTTATTGAATCCACTACCATCCATGTAGAAAACATTAGCAATGATAATATCAAAAATATGACTGAAAATGAATCAATATGTTTGACGGGATTGCACGACATTAACTTATCTTGAAGCAAAATATGATTGAACTCACATCCTAAAACTATCTCATGTTCATGCTTAAGATAATCTAATTTAGGTGACATTTTTTCTTGAATAAGTTTCCTTCCTTAACTGTTCCATTGTGACAAGAGATTGATTTTATTTAATATGATGAGCATGCAAAACATATTAATTGTCTTTCTTAAATAAGTGATATTGATTCTATTCCCCGAATAATATTTCTTTGAGATCATATAAATAAGGGATTCCTAAGTCTATTCCACATTAATTTAGTGGCACCAACTGTTTAACTTAGTTATCAATCCCAATTGTTTAACCACTTCCTCTCAAATTAAGTTAGATTGAGATCCCTATCTAACAATGTGTCGATCTTGATATGTTTCATAATGACCATTATATGAAACAATTTACTTCTAGAATCATAACCATCACCAATTTTACCTGACAAACCAACTGTCGTGATTTTAGACTCATCGCCTGAATCATACCCCAAGTCTGTTGGTTGTGTTGTTGTTGCAACTTTTTTCCTCCCTTTCCTCTCTTTGAACCACTTTGGTCTCTTCTCTAGGTGCAATTCCGAGCAATGTTCATCATCGTGCCCTTCTTTCTTACAATGCTTTGAAGAGACCTTATCTTCCTTCACTGTCACCAAGTTTTGTTTCTTTCCATTCCTTTTTCATTTTCCTTCTTTCTTTGAAGATGATTCTCTTGATACACCAACTCCAGTTTTCCCTGCTTTAATATATGTCACTTGAATATAAACCTCATTAAGATTAGTAGTTACAAACATAAACATTGCATTAAGAATATGTGTATGCAAAACACCTATATACTTTATAAGAGTTTCTTGTTTATGTAATGGAATATCTAACATCAAAGACACCTTACGAAATTCATATGTGTATTCTTGCACCTATTTTTCTTTCTTTAATTTAAGACTTTTCCATTAAATTAAATCCATCTCCTTATACCCCAAAGGATAGAACTATTTTCTAAGTGCAAAAGTGAAATATTTCCATGATGGGAATACATTACCAATTTGTTGAGTGCCATGTTGTAGCTTACTCCGCCACTAGATGAATGTTGTTCCTGCAAGATGAAGCGATACCAATTTGATTTTGGTTGCCTCATCATTGATTTGTTGCACACTACAATATACCTCCATATGTCTAACCCAGTTATCAAGATTCTGAGCATTGACTTATCGATTATACGCAAGAAAATTGAATTTCACATCAAGCTTAGGTAACGACATGTCAAGCTTATGTTTATGAGAATTTTTTCTTATAGAAGTAAAATTTGAACTTGTACTTGAAGAATAAGAAGAAGATGGAGATGAAGGAGGTGAAGGAGGAGGTTTTGGAGGGTCCTATCCTTCCTCCCTTTTCACTTTATTTGAATATTCCCCTTGAACCGGTCTCTTTCGTTCCAAGTAATCATCATACAACACTTTTACCATCTCCGACATGGAAAATAAAGTTTTTTGAAACTCTCTTTCATTTTGAGAAAGTCCTTCTTCTGATGCCATCTTCTCAATTTTAGATTTCCTCTTTCTTGATCCAATCTCAGGATCTCCTTATACAATATCTCTTTAACCATGACTTATGTTTTCCCTGGTAATCATGCATACTCAAAAACAACCAACTCCCAACCTTCTCTAATACCACTTGATCCGAAAATGATATTTTAAAGAATTGGTTAAGTAATTTGCATGAGTTGATTTACCATTTAGAAATTAACGATAAGAAGAAGATTTAATGAAATAATGTTGCAACCATCATAAAGAATAAAGAATATAAAATGAACATTAAGAGCAACAAACCATAACGCCAAATATTGTTAATGGAGTTCGACAAAGTTTCCTACATCTCTGGGGCTTTGTCTCAGTGGGGTAAGATTTCTTATTAATATTAAATGCTTCAAAAGTACATCAATTGGATTACAAACTGGTCTAGTTGTTTTCTACTTGACCTCAAGAATCCAACACAATTGATGACACTGATAAAGGTTGTGCGTAGCTCCCAGAAATGGCCTCCAAAGTTCACTTCTTCAATGGCTTCCCTGCATAAAAATGGCTTAAGCTTCACAAATTCTTCATCATTAAGTTGTTATGAACCTTCCATGGCTGTAAAAAAAACCTGGGTTATATAGATTTTCAGTTTTAGTTCACATCCCAACCTTGTTCCAAAATATGGCCTCAAATTAGGCTCCAGATCCTCATGTTTTGGGCCTAAATCCATTAAAATCAGGCTGAAAATATTAAAAAAACCAATTCATATAGTAAAAACCCACTTGGGAAAAGTATTGGTATGAACACCCCTTTTTCTTCGTCCCCTAGTCATGTGAGCACCCATGTGGCTAGGATAGAGGGACAAATGGCACCCAACCCATGGTTCTCGGCCCTAGTCATATGGACAGGTGTTCTGGTCGACACCTTGGTCTAGCTCTTGGTTGCATAGCATCCGTGGTCATATGCACCTTGGTTGGAGGCCTAGTCCCACCGACTGAGTGCTAACCCCCAATCCTTACACTCTACAACTTTAAAACAAACATTGCCACATGTAGAAATAAGCAACAAACTATCCTGGATGGTCCGCCGGTTGGAGTGAAGTTTTTACTATGATGTTGAGGTTGGGTGGTCAAATCCCATGGAGGCTATGAAAAATATTTGAATCCTCCCAAATTTGGCCTGATCTGGGGTGCCACGTGGCACAATCAAATTGGGGCACCTGGCCTCCCTATTCGACCACCAATCCCAGTCACTAGCACAATCAGTTGCCCTTGCCACCATGTTTCCTCCTCAGAGATTGCCACATCACTGCCACCTATCACCCATACACTTCCACCTGTCATGAACTAATCCTACCACATCACTTTACGGACTGCCCCATCATCGTTTGTATAGTCTACGTGTTGAATCTGGACCATGCCAACTCAACCCTGAAAAATGCCAAAAATTCATGTGATGTGTCAGCCTACGGTATGGCCACATCATATTGCTGAAATCATCATGATGTCATGCTGAATTCATATACCCTATCATGCTGACAAAAATAGTATAGATTGTTGACTGTTGACTTTGACCTTTTTTTTGCTTGTTTGGAAAAAAAATCAGATCGTAATAACTTTGTCATACATAGTCCATTTTAGAAAAAGAATACACTGTTAGAATGGACATGATGAGTACTACACAATGACACTAGTTTCATATAAATATAAGAAATTTGAATTTTTGTCCTTCTTGGATACATTTGGATCACCTATCAACAGGTTCAAGTACATTTGAGGTTTCCCTAAGGCCTTTGAGTTCCATGGATTGAATGGTCTTGCGTGTCATGACATTGATGACAACACTGAGATTGATTAATTTGTTTCTAATAAGTGCATTATTAATTTTTACATTAAGTACTGGAATACAAATGTCTAAGTAATTGGTTGTGACTCCCATCATCAAATTTGATAGTTTACCCATAACATGGACAATTTGAGGATCCTTTCTTTTTCTACTGGGTTTCCTTGATAAAAGTTCCTGTACCATTTTCAAATAAATAGGAAAATACTTGATGGTTTGGAATAATGGTACTTTAACACACAAATTCTTGATTTCCCTTAAGAATTAAAATTTAGGCTGAGTAAGAGGTTTCTCTAGGTTTAATCATTCTATATAGGGTGGTTTTTGAAGTTTGGGGTGGGTATTATCCACTTTCAAGGGTTCCAAAGATTGTTTCGGTTTTGATTCTACATTTTGGACATCATCATTTAGATATTCAATACAAATATGAGGTTGGAATTTAGTTAATGTCTTCTCAGATATAAGGTGGATATGATTATAGTATAGGGAACATATCGAATAGGTATGGTAGGTAAAAAGTCCAATAAATTTCACTAGTTGACCTATCCATCATTATTAGGGTTAGGGATGGGTTGTGCAGGTAGTCATGGGTGAGGATGGGCTAATGTGGATGAGTTCATCTGTGTAGGGGGAGGAAGTTACAGGAGTGGTTGTGTCCTGGCATACTAAAGGAATCCTAAAGTGGTATTTCTCCACCCCTATTTCCATAGCTAGTTTGGAGGAGGAGGAGCCACCAATTGTTGTGTTGAAATAACCCATGGTTGATAAGCATATTTTATGGAAGGGTGAGTCCAATATGAATTGAAATATTGATATTGTTCTTGAATCATAACTTGGCGTATGGGTTTCTAGGGTCTCTTATGAGAGACAAATAATAATTGATCCAATTCCTCAAATTTTTGATAAATAGCCTTCAATCCTAGTAAGGATGGACATGTGCAAGTAGCATGATTCTGGCTACATATTTTACAAACCTTGATTTGATCCAACAAACATTCTTTCCATGGGTTCTTTGTTCTTCACTTTGGGGAAAAAATGGCAAAATCTTGTTCCATCTCTTCTTTCTTCTTTTTCATTTGCAGCGTGTCCAATTGGGAGCTCAGGGAACTAAGTATATCAGCCTTGAAGTCCTCTAACATGTTCTCGATAGTTTCTCTTGTAACTCCACCTCTAGTAGTGTTTCAAGTTATTGCTAGTATATCTCTTGGTCCTTTTCCTTTTTCTGATGTGCCTCTATAATATTTGTGGAAAAGTTCCAAGATAGTATCATATTCTAAGTAAGAGATGCATCCTCAACCCCCTAGGTTGATAATTTCAATTCAATGATCTCAGACTTCTCTCATAAATAATACACGATGTGTCTCAAAAGAAAAAACTCTTTTCCTTTCTCTCTGCAAATTATAGTTGAACCATTCAACGTAATCCTCAAGGCTCTCATATTCATGTTGCATCAACTTGAAGAATTTCTCCCTCTTTTCCTTATCTTTATGGTAGTCTTGGTATTTTTATGGAAATGTATTCATCATCTAGTCCCATGTGGGGATGTTTTCCCTTCCAAGACCCATGAACCAGTGTAGTGTAGAATTCTTTAGTGTGTTTAATTTATAAGCATATGAAACATAATCATAACCTCTAAAAAGTACTTCAAACTGAAAGAGGAAGGTGTCAGGATATTCTCTAGATAAACCATGAAAATTTGGCAAGAATGAATGAGGGATGTTCTTCATTTTAGTCTCTTCATTTGATCCTCTAATTGGAAATCCAAAAGCATAGGTTTCTTCCTTGACAACTTCATGTGTCATTTTTCTCCAATGGTTGTATTCCGTCTCTAATGGTACTTCAGTTCCACAGAGTGGTATTGTTCACCAATAAAATCTTATGAAAGTACAACCTATGTATGCATAGATCCTTTTACTGTCTCATATTCTTGAGAAAAGGTTTTAGATCTGCTTTTGGAAATGGAACTTGTTGTAGGTGATAGATAATTGAGATGACCATGCTCATTTACCTCTTGATATTTACCACCATTTTTATTATTTTAGGAGTTTTTGGATTAACTAATAAATCTCTTTACTCATAACTAACTCTGTGCATAGAAAAGAAAATAAAAACACACTCTATGAACTGCTGAAAAGAAATCATACCACTCAATATACTTAAATGAAAATCCACATAATAGAAAAAAAAACAGCCACACTTTTGACATATCCCTGACAATGACGCCAAAAATAGGGACCTTTCAATTACTTCCTAATTAATTTAGTAAGAAACTGAGGAGTTGTACATTTAATTCTCAATCTGAGGTCGTATCTTACTTGCGATCTTTCGTGAACCATATATACACGTATAATTCTATAATTGCCAATGAGTTGTACTACTTTAAATGAAATGCCAGAAAAGAGGATATCAAAATTCTTAATCAAGTCATCAAACTATAATTCTTCTTGTAGTTTACTGAAAAGGGGTGCCACACTTGGATAAAAGTAAATTACACTTGTGGAAAGTAAATCACACTTGTGGAAAGTAAATCAAACTTGTAGAAAGAAAAAAGATGACATGTTTAACTATTTAGGATGTCTTTTATTATTTTGATGGCTTTATAATAGCTCATGTACTCAATCCTTAGAGATTCCACCAGATTGTTCTTGTAAAAGAAAAGAGATAAACTACCTCAAATTGCAAACTTACACAATTGTCAACTAGAAAACTAGATGCAGAATTGCAACAACCACAGTTGCAACAATGAGAGTTGTAGCAGCCTGAGTTGAAAATGCAAGAGTTGTAGCAACCTGAGTTGCAAATTTCATAGTTGTAGTAACAAGAGTTGCAGTATCCTGAGTTGTCACAACTATGGTTGCAATCACTCGGGTTATAGCACCCCAAATTATAGTAGCGTGAGTTACGAAAACTATAATCACAATGAGAATGAAGTTTAAATTGGAATTGCTGGAAATGAATGAAAGTAAATAAAATATGTTGCAACTATACTTCAATTAATTGATAAGTGTTGTTCTAAAAAGAATTGCAACAATGACGAAACAACATAGTTGCAAGACATTGTTTTTAAAGAGAAATTGATGGAAATAAATGAGGAAGAGAAATTATATCTATTGTTCATGAAGAAAAAATCACTACCATATGATGTGAACAATACAAATCTACAACAATCAAAATTTACTAGATGTTGATGAAGGAATTGATGAAARTAAATAAGAAAATGGAAATCTAATTATAACTACTTCTGCAAAATGTAAAACATGCAAATAGTACAAAGCTAAGGAGGGGGGTGTACCTCCTTAGATGAGGTATTGATATAAGAATGCAGTAGACACTAAAATGATCAACATGCCATCAATTGAACATGAGGAAAAGGAAATCATATTTTTGAAACTCTGAGTTTTACAATACAATTGATTATTATAGACCGAAAAACTCCTCCATTGGGCTCAAGAGAGGATGCAATTTTATACAATACATATGATGTCTAGATAAAATAAATAGATGTATGTACGTCTATGAGAATCACGTTGTTCATCCGCTTAAATCAATATTGGTTACTCGTCAGCTAGGAGATGATTGGCAAGAGATTTGTTTCCTCTTTCGGTTATCCACTTTCCTCTTGTCACTTTCCCGCGTGAGGAGTGATATGTCACTGATAGTTGTAATGATGACTATTTCGCTAGAAAAATATTAGAGTTGTATCACCAACAATAATATTTCCATTCATAATTGTAGCATATGTATGCTCGGGAAAAGGAGTTGTATCACTTATGGAGGAATTGCAACTCTTTCAGACAATTGCATCCACTGTATATTCTCCTATATAGTAATGTTAGTGTAAGAAGGTCAAAATTTTGTTAATAAATATGTAATAATGACATAAAGTATCATATGGGGGAAGGTTCATACCTTAGTTAAAAGTGAGACAAACAAGATGAGTAAGGTATCAAGAGAGGATGAATAGTGGAAAAATTATGTTATAGCACACATTGCCACACCTATGAATTTGTGACATAGCCCAACCCTTCCCCTACCTTTATAATCTAAATCCTATATTCCCTTATCATAGTCACCTAAAAACTTGTTTTCTTATTATATCTATGAGTTCCCTTTGTGAAACACATGGACATCCACACCTTGCAAGATTGTAGCCCTCATATTTCCTAAAAAATTGGAAAAAAATAAAATAATTCCACTTTTTTCGAGTGGGGATTTTGGTTGGGCTTGTTTCCCAACCTCCCTAAACCTGTACCAAAAATAATTCAACCTCCTGAACCTCTAAACGATGGTATAAATGCACCATTGAGGGAATGGATAAGAAGTAACAACTAAGGTGCAAGATCATGTTGGAAACGTTTTAGCAAGCTTCCCTAATCCCTTCATTTTGAGAGTAGCATCGCATACCTAGAAAACCATTTTCTAGTGTTCCTTCCTTTCTCTATATAACTATAGGGTCTGTTCCTATCCCTGTTGAGTTATGTAAGGAAGAGACTCACCACTGAGTTGATTCTTGAAGTTATTTGGAGGAACCTAAGTGAGTTGGCTTTGAACCAGTACCAAATGTTGAATCAAGTTGTAACTACCTCTCTCACATCGATGGTAATATAAGAGTTCTCTTTCCCTACTATTGTGTGTTTGCTGGTTAATTATATGTTAATGTATTTTATATATATTTGAATCTATGAACATGATATATTCTATTTGAATGTATAACTACCTCTTAGCAACCTATTCTTGGTTTTCTATTGCAGGCTAGTTCTGACAGAGATAAGGAGTCTTCAAGAAGCGATAGAGGGGACTGACATCGAATGAAGTATTTAAGTTTTGAAACCTTCCCTTATTTATTTTTCTCTCTCTTATTATAAAAATAATTATTTCTTGTATGCATAGTTATAGATAGGGTTTAGTTTTTTATTTCGATTTCATTTTTTCTCTACTATGACTTGACCCAAGGTCATGGGTAAAAAATACCTTAACCAAAATTGGTGACCATATTGGGGAGTCTCCTAGTTTAGGTCGGTTGTAGGGTGTCTTGTGTGTCCTTTTTTATTTCTTTGAATTTTCTTGTTTTCCAAGCTTTGTTGCAAAGATTTTATTATCTGGAAACTTTTCCATAAGTTTCTAGGAGTCTCCCTATTGAAAGTCCTTTTTATTTTTCAAATTTTACAGAGTTATCTACGCTTTTCTATTATATTAGTCGTGGATATCTGAACCTTTACTGTGTATGAACCAAAGACATCCGCAAGTCTCAATTCACACACTCATGGACCTGTGTGAATTTTTTGAATTTTTTTTCCTTTCTTCTGTCTCTTGGATATTTAGGGGATTGTCTAGATCATCTTGGGACTCTCGTGTTTGCGATTTCCTTTTATCACTATGTTAAGTATTTGAAAACTTCTAAGTCACAAAAAATATCTTGATCTTGGTTTCCCAGTGTTCTTGGCTTACTTTTAGCTTGGATTTTAAATATAAATGATTTGAATTTAAAAAAAAACCCCCCTCATGGTCGGGGGGCCATGAATCATGTATCTTGTCATTTATTTTATCATATTTTGTTAGTTTTTCTTTGATAGAAAGAAAACAAAAAAAAACTAATTTTTATACTAGTTAGGTCTCTTTATTTCTTTGAAATTTTTTGCACTATTGTTTGAAAATGAAAAAATATATTAGCATAGGTTTTAATTTTTATCTCATATTAAAATAATTTCAAAATAAAATCAGAAAGAAAATCCTTGTTTTTTCATCTCTTGTATTTTGCATCATAAAATGAAAACGTTGCATTTCAAGATTTGAAGGATTGTTCATGCATTTTCTTTGCGAAACTCTTTTTTAATTTGAAGAAATAGAGTAAAGTTGTATTTTCTAGTTTTCTTATAAGTTTCACTTTTGTAAGAGCCCAAACAAAATAAGTTTCACCTTCGTAACCCTTGAGTAAACACAACCACTAAAATGAACACTAAATTTAAAATGTACTAGACTTTGTTTCTAGGGTTCAAAAACAAGTTTAGTGTTAGGGTCTTGGATTAGGATTAGAGAGATAACTCTCCAAGGCCATTGAACAAACATAGGAGTCTGAGTTAGGGAGAATATCAAATCCAATTGTCCTATAAGTATATCTAGGAGCCTCCTCTAACACAAGAGCTAAAAATGAGGTCACATGAAGGATAGCCGAGGAGATTTCCCCTCTGAAGCTTGAAAAATCATAGTGCAGAGATCGTTTATTAGGGTATTCTCTAGTGCCTTTATCTCCATGAGAGGATGCACTTTTGAAGCTTTGATATTTGTTACCCTGCCCATACTTTCGATCCCAACTATCGAATGTACCCCTCAGACATTGAATGTGAGTTGGTAACCTTAGTGGATTTTCTTAGGGATCTTAGAGGTGACTACATGGGATTGTTGTGGTACCTGGGGAATATTTCATAATCACATTTTTTAGTACTTTTTTAGGGATCCCCACGAAGCATGCATCATTGCACGGGATAAGGATGGTTAGAGTAGGCTGGGATAACTTCTTCTCACTCCTTCTTCCATTAGTCAGTGGTAATTAATCAAGCCATGCCTTCATCCAGAAGGTCCCTTTCAAATTTTTCATTTCTTTGGAATCATGACCTCATCCACCTAGGCTGAAGATTTGGAAAAAATGTTTTCTTGTGATGTTTCTCTTATGGATTTTTATTGGATTCTTTCTTTGTATAGTTGTCCTTAGGTTTTGTTAGTGTCACCACTTTTGGATCATTGATTCAGGGTGGTAAAACAACCACTCCTCTAGTCAGAAAGGACCCATGGAATTTCTATTGAAAGCGTGGAGCTTCCTCCTAGAAAGCATGGGATTTTATAACACTAGTTTTCCAGATTCAGTCCATGAGATTTTTATGGACATGAAAAATCCTACAAGGGATGAATCTGTGCATAAGAATGATATGGCCAAAGTTCTTGAGGATACAAACCAAGGGACACCTGCCCAATGGGATTCTTGTGCTTTTACTTTATTTATAAACATTGGCGCTCCCTTGATGGCCAATTTCAACATTGTTGGGTTAAATGTAGGACTACTAGTTTAGTTTTGGAACACTCCAAATGTCCCATATGTATGCAAAGTTTATTCCTCCTTCTCCCTATTTTGGTGAAATTAATGCTACTGGTAGCCATAAGTATAAAAGGAATAGGAAGAGGAAGAGTAAGAATAAGAAGTCACCAGCCTCTGAAAGTCATGCTAGGGGCAGGCGACCAACCTCTGCTAGTCATGCTAGAAGCACAAGCCCAGTCACTGCAAGTAAACTAGCAACAATTCCCCAGCCTATGTGAGTCATGTTGGAGATAGGTCATCCATCTTTGCAAGACATGTTGAATACCAACACCTAGTCTCTGCAAGTCATGCTGGGGGAAAAATCCTAGTCCCTCCAAGTCATACTGGACAAACATCACCAAAGTCTGCAAGTCATGCAGGAGATCAAATAATAACCTCTGTGAGTTATGTTAGATATAGGTAAAAAACCTCTATGAGTCATGCTGGACTCCTTCCAGCATCATTTTCTAGTCATGTTTGGGGAACGAAACCATCCTCTGCGAGTTATGTTATGAGAATAAGTCCAGTCATTGCTAGTCTTACTAGCATCGAGTCACCAACATCTATGAGTCATGTTGGAGTCTTGTCCCCAACCTATACTAGTCACGTTGGAGATGTACCACCAAACTATACTATTCATGCTAGGGGGAACCTACCGACCAATGCAAGTCATGATGGGGGTATGCAAAAAGCCTCTCTAAGTCATGCTGAGAGAAAATGTCCAATCACTGCTAGTCATACTGGCATC
>SNQJ01S0022190.1:171440-189806 GCA_010110895.2 Picea sitchensis | reverse complement strand
AGGCATATTGAGCCCCCAAAATGAATCTCCTCGACAATACCTTTCCAACGAGCTATCACACGCCTAAAACGGAGATCGCATGCAAAAGTTACGACCATGGGAAGTTGATGTACTCACTTACCCAAATGGGGCCCACATGACTTTTGGCGCTTCATCTCCTAGGGTTAGGTTTTTGGATGTCTGGGACTTTTGACATTCCCGTTTATTGTAAAAAGGCCTCTAGAGCCTCATTGTAATCATCTTCTCACGGATGTGAGTAGCCGACACATCTCTTCTCAGAGATAAGCTACCACCATTCTAGCGAGTCTTTCACTTTGTACTTTTACAGTCTCTGTACATTTATTTCATTAATAGAAATCGTGTATTACTATATATCTGTGACTCTTTTTATATTTCCGCTATATCGCTGTTATATTGTTGTCTCTCTTGCAATATCTCTGAATATTTCTATGTTATATCTCCGATCTCATTTCATGCCGAAAATAATCCAGATCAACTTGTCGATTTTGACTCTTAGTGTGACAACTTCTTCTTCAAGTTTCTCAACCTCTTCTTCTTTCTTAATTATCTGAGACTTCATGACCTCTTATGTTCTCTTTGCTTCTTCAAGTTGGATTTTCAATGCAATTATTTCTTCTTCCATTCTTCTCTCTTCTTGACCAAACTCTTCATGACCTCTTTCATGTCTCTTTGCTTCTTCAAGTTGGATTTTCAATGCAATTATTCTTCTTCCATTCTTCTCTCTGACCAAACTCTTCCTCACGCTGGTTTAAATCATTGGTTCTTTCCTTGAGATGGTCCATCAATATGTTTTCTCTCCTCTGCATCTTCCTTGGTGCTACTATGTTGGCTTCAAACATTTCTTTGATATTCTAGGAGTTTCTTCAGTAATTCTTCTAGCCTCTTCTAGTTGACCTCTTAAATTTTGATGACCTACTGATCCTTTCTAGAACCTTGAACACTTTTGCTTTTGCTTCATCAATTCTTCTTTGGATGACTTGTTTCTTCTTTCCTAGATATTTAATTGTAATTCGATCAATTTTTCTTTGTAATCAACTTCTGCTTCATCATACTCTCTTCCTCTTATGAATCTATCTGACATGATGAGTATCTTTCTTTTCTCATACTTATATATGCATATTCTTTGGCATTTTCTGAATCTAAGGATGGGTGAAGAATATATATGTCATGTAACTTATCCAAAGTTCTTTAATATTGATGAACATTTTACCAACCTTTTCTCTTACAAAATTAGGTAATACTTCCCAGAAGAAATCCATTGCTACTTTTTTACTCTTCTTCAATTTCTAAGTTGCAAATTTTTCCTTTTTGAATTATCATCCTATTAAATCGATATTAAATATAATGTGTCCCTGTATTCTCTAAAATACTCATTTTTCTCCATATATCATACTTAAAACTATTCTCACCATTAAACAATCATACTCCATTCTCATAATAATCATCCATGATCTCCTTCTAGTGGTTAAACCATTTCCTAAGGAACCGTCGAGTACCAATTGTTGGATTAATGAGAGGGGTGGAATCAAAGTAATAGAGAAATTTAATCCTTTGAACTATATAATCCAAGTGTTATATCAATGAAGCATTATTATCCAATAATCAGAAGTAAATAAGCAATGAACAAATGAATAATCATACACATACACAAGACAATGTTGTTTTACGTGGAAACCTAAATCGGGAAAACTACTCTAATGTTTTTTCTTATATGTCTTGAAGACTATATTCATTGGAAGTAATTAACTTCTTTGTTCTGAACAGAATCAGAAGGAGGCTCCAACTCCTAGTTACAACCCGAGGGAAGCTCTTAACTCAAATCAAGTTATAAATTGTATATGAGGTTACAACTCCCACTGTTCTCCTCGGATATAACCTAAGGTGGCTACAACTACCTCGTCTCTTGCCCTCGGCCCCTGCCACCACCCCTCAAGTAGAATGATGGAAACCATCACAAGCACTATCACTGAGATATACCATAAACCTATACTACAATATGAAATCCATGCATCAATCAGAATCAACTCGGTATCTATAAATTAAGTGCATCAACCATGCACTAACCTGTGAATCAATATACCATAAATCATGCATCAACCAGTGCACTAACCTCAGAATCAACATGTACCATAAACAAGTGTATCCAACCATGTAACAAGTATGTGCCTAATCATGTGCTTCAACTACTCATCAACTATGACTCCGTCAATATGTGTTCAACATCATCAACTATAAGATTTTCATGTATGTGCCAGTCTCATCAACTTGTCTCAACCATGTGTCCAACATGTACCTCAACTAAAATCCTCATCAATTTCATTATAAAATTTGGATTTGTAGCTCAGAATAGGACTAGTGTTTTGATCACATTTCAGAACCTTCATTAACTTTTAATGTGCTAGAAGAAACTAGCATTTTCATCGACTTTTCTTTAGTCTCACATGCCCAGTTTTGGATTAGTCAACAACCCTAACTTGAAGTAATCATAACTTTGAACCTCAGATGTATGGGAAGATCTGAATATGGTACACAATGTTCTTTAGTATGGTTTATGCAATTCCTCCAAGTGGCACTACTTTTGAACCTCTCAAAAAAGGAGCTATAGAAAAATGGCACACTTTATTTAATTCCTCATTTATTCCTAGAGAGAGACCTTGTAGAGAGGACCTAAGACAAAAATATTTGATGAAATGATAAAAAAAATGCTAAACATCATACTAGAGATGGTACCTTAACCAACACATTTTGTCTCACGGAATTTGATCTGCTATGAAGAAGTTATGACGCTATTACCTGAAACACTCCCATTTTGACTAGTTTCGTGACTAGCCACAACCCTATTGTCCATTGCAGAGTAAAAATTCCAAAAATACAATGACCCATTATGCTGAATTTTGAACCATAGATAATTGGATATGTTTTCTCAATCTAATAGCAATTTCAGGATCTGAATCATTATAGAAACAAAGTTATGGCTAAAATGGTGAGATGACTAAAAATAACATACCTTAGAAAGGCACCATCAAAAGAATTTATCCTTCCTTTATTTCAGCCTTCTTTTCTTCACTTTCTCATAATTTTGGCTTTAGATATCATTTTGTAAACCCTATTACCCATAGATATTCAATATGCTCAAGTGTGATTCAAATGAGAGCCTTTGCCTCTTATTTATACTCTCCTAAGTAGTTTCCTTTAAAACTTATTCTAGGTCACTTGGCCCCACTTTCCTTATTTTTAGGTTGGGTCCACTTCTATTCTCTCCATTAAAATTATTATTGAAATAATTTATTTTGTATTCACTTTGAATCTTCATATAATACACTCTTATCACTTCACTTTTATTATTTACCTTTAAAATCTCTCTTAAACCACTTTGATTACTTTGGACTTTTGGGGCTTCTAGATGAAAAATGAGGGTCCTCCAACTTGCATAGCTACAACTCTCAAACCTGAGGAGTTTTGTGACATTCCTCATACCACCGTAAATGGAATGACATGTACCATCCATATAGAATAGTATTATCAAAAAATATATCATAACTCCATGTCCATTACCTCCATCAAACAAATCCTAGTCCACACCAAACCAAGGTCTCCAACTCTCATGGGACATAACTCTAATTGTGAGGAACAGACGCCCACACATACCACCGGAAATGAAATGACAAGAACTATCCATAGGATATTTTCCCTAAATTCCTACTTTCTTCATCCTGATTATTCCATACTAGCATGGGTTCTACTCCACAAAGCTGCCTTCCCTATGAGGGCTTTCACCATAAGTGGACTACTCTTTGGAGTTCATCCATTTACTTTATCAACCATGAAAAACAATAATGAGTCATATTTACATCAAACACTATTGGGTCCATTACTCCAAAACTTTAAAGCATTTTCAAGGGCTGACATCAATGACAACCAACCTTAATCAACATAACTTATAAAATAGAAGCTATCTTCTTGATGTCTACAACATCCAAGTTACCTTATCAAAAGTAAAATCATTTGGAGATCACATGGCTCATCAACCTGTAGGTTAGTTCACCTTTCAATAAGTCATATTCATGCATATACATCATAATTTTCATATAAGGATCCATATATGTATTGACATAATTAAGAAATGTATGCTTATTTTTATCATGCCTTCATTTGTAAATGAATTTGCAACATAACTTTGAACTAGTATCCACGCATCTAAATTCCACATTTTAATTTTAATGTTTAACAAATAAAGAGATATCCTTATCACAAGCATATAACACTAAAAATAATATCATGCAACACATAATTAGGTCCATAAATAAAAATATTAAATATTTGTCCCAATCTAACTCAACACAAAAAATGTTAAGAATTGAATTACTAAGATGAGTAAAACAAAAATGACATAACTTCCTATACTGAGATATTGGGCATTACAACAACCCAATACCAAATGAAAATACTAGAGGGAATCTTAGCAAATAAAACTTTATTTCTATACCATGAGAGAATAGGTCAAGAAAATTATAATCTTACCAAAACCTTAGATATGCATTGAAACCCAATTGGCATGAGTTCAAATCCTTCCCAAATAGTAAAATAGGCATCTTCTAACAACGAGAGAAAAAAAAAGAAACACTGGACTAATCCCAAAATTCCCTCAATATCGCAATAATCAATCCTCATTCTCTCCCTATGCTTGATAGTAATAATCCAAGCTATCAATATAAGAGTAGATGGTGGGGGCATATTAATTAACTTCCCCCATTAAAATTCTCATACATAGCCTAATGGGATCTATCCTCATCACTTGTTTCATCTTTTTTGACACTTGCACTTGATTAATTCCAACCAACTACTCTAATAATTGTCATATCACTCTCATCCTAGCATGAGGGTGCATATACCTGTGTGATTTTGAATTGAATAATAACCCCATTTTCCCTTAATGATCCTTCAAGTAAACAAAAAGATTCATTAGCTAAGCCAACCACCCAACTATTGTATTCTATGACGACATGAAAGAATGAGAGTTTGAATAACTTCCGAGAGCATTTTTTAATTCTAGATATGATTAAGGCTAGATGAGAGTCTTTTGTAAGTTCTTGATGGGTTAATGACTTTAGAAATAACCTAGATTCTTCGATTACCACCAAATTTTTAATTTCCATGATAAGGGTGATATAGAATCCTTGAAGAAGATTGGATGCCTCTACTTGATTGTTTGTTGCACCTAGCCTCCCAAACATAGTGAGATTCTCACTTCCTACAGAAAGTCAGCTGCTAATCCTCCCACCCTATGACTCTAGATTTATCTTTTGATGGCCCAAAAAATAATAAAATAATATGTGAGTTCTTCCTTATTTTCCACTCCTTGAATTCCTACTCCCCTAGATTGATTTGTCGACGGAAAGTTACAGTATTGCTTCATCCGTTATGCTTCCTCTTTGTTAAGTGTTTGTTTATTTTGGAAGAATAGATTATTTAATCAAAAAAATTCCATCATGACACTTTTATCTTTGTTAGCCTCAAAGATAGGAGATTCTAAACTGTAACATCTAGTTCCTTCTATTGAGAACACTTATATTGACTTATTATTTTCGGACATTTGAATGAAAGTGATCCAGTTATGGTACACTATAATTTTGTTTGCTATGAGTTAGTGTTAAGGATGTCATTGTGATTATATGCTAATTTCTAAATGTATATATGTATCGACAAGTAATATTGATGAGTTTCTCTAAGAGTGTAAGATACATGACAGTTGATGATGTTGATGCATCAACTTAACTTCGGCCTCCAGAGGAGTCAGGAAGTGGACTTGTATTTTAAAAACTAAAGAACAAAATTTCAACAGAAGTAAAGTTTGGGAGATAATGAGGATTGATTGTTGCGAGATGGAGGGAATTTTGGGATTATCCAGTTTTTTTTTTTTTCTCTCGTTGTTAGAAGATGACTATTTTACTATTTGGGAAGAATTTGAACTCATGCCAACTCGGTTTCCATGCATACCCGAGGTTCTAGTAATATTTTGATTTTCTTGGCCTATTCTCTCATGGTATAGCAATAAAGTTTTATTTGCTAAGATTCCCTCTAGTATTTTCATTTTGAAAAGTAAAGAACAAAATTTCTAAATAAATTCAAGAGAAGTCATACCAAATGGTATAATCCTTAACTTATAGGAATAGTGCTCTTTACTAAGTATAATGGGTGGAATGAATGCAAATGTAGAAATAAGTATCGCCAAAAACAAATACACAATGAAATTATGAAATAAGCTCACGTCTAGTTTTACGTAAACTAGTAGATAGTGTGATGGATTAGAGAGAACGGTCAAAGGGTGGCAATTTTGTTTATTCCACCCAAGTTTCGCTGTAATAACCATTCTACAGGTATTATTTCTATGTTAGCCTGACAACATATAGTATTTCTATAATTGTATGCAATATTCTTATTCAATTAATGAATTATTATGCAATATTCTTATTTCTATAATTATTATTGTATGCAATATGAAGATCATGGAATATTCTGTCAAACATTATTAAATAAGATTGGTATTGCTCGTGATCTGAGGGACACGTCGATAGAATTAATCCTCTATTATTTCAATTAACGTTCCGTGATTAGTGATCCACCAGTTATGGGAGGTGAAACAATTGCCATCCCAAAAATTTTAATGGGTTCGACTACCCTAAAACTCGTCGTTGGAAATTAATTTCATTAATACTTGTACTTCGCTCATCAGATCTGAAGGGACTATCAAACTTTAGAAAAATAGATTAACCAGGTTTTAGTTTTTATTATATATATATATATATATATATATGGACTACATATATAAGTTGTATGTTAATTTATTTATATTATTAAGTTAGATTGTAATTGAAAAGAATTCTTAATTGTTTTCAAAAAATAAAATAAAAGAGAAATTAAAAATAAAAAATGATTTCAGAGTTATAAATGATATTAACTTTATGGATGGAGTTTTGATTAAGAAATAGCCACGTCCTTGAATGAAAGATTTAATCCTTGGAATCATTATTTGGCAATGAAAAGTAACCTTCTTCTTAGAATATGTGCACATTGGGTGATCCCTTTGGAACTAGATATTTGGTATTTAGCAAATTAAGAGTATAAATTCATTGTGTTAAATTGTGATCATGATCCCTTATATTGTATTTATTAAATTTCAAATCAAATGTTAGTTAGTGTTAAGTTGATGTTGATTAAGAATATTGAAGATGAATACACTTAGAACTTTTATCGTTGATATGATTGTAAATTCACATGTCTCGCTTATGTACTTGCCATACAAATTCATTTATCAATAATCGTTGTTGTCTTCGATTTAAAAATAAAATAAAAATTGTTTTACTACTTCATCAGATTTATACATCACAGATGTGTACGAAGGGGTCTATTACATATGGTATCAAAGAGGGTTCAAGCCTACGACAGCGGATCGTTATGCCTTCCAATGTCTTATTTAATGGTTAAACATGTATTGCTAATGGAATTTTGATTTGTTCATGACATGCATCATTGGATGAGAGGATCGAGGATGAGAGATGACGTGGTTTGGGTGGAAGAGGTATGCTTCCTCCGGGAGCATCCACGAAGGAGGGATCGACTCCACTTGGAGATGAACATACTATTGAGAAACATCGCTATTGTGGGATGGTAGGTATGATGAGATCCTTCAGAGGATGTCTGAGGCGTTGATCAACTGCCTAGATTGAGATGAGAAAAAAGCGTTTGTGCCCAATGAGAGTTCACAACACACTCCAACAAGTAGCAGTAGTATACACAGAGAACTCAATAAAGTGAATTTTCTTGAGTTCCTCGAGTTACGATGGCTTATCTCCTCGAGGGCATGCTGGAGAACATGGCAATGTTTTTCTCACTTCATTATTACACGTCCAATATGAAATTATGCATGGTGGTCTTTCAATCAAAGGAAGTGCTCTTATTTGGTGGAAGACACACTTACCTCAACTAAATAGGGTCGCTGAAGATGTGTCACGGGAATTGTTCGAGGAACACTTTCGAGAGAGAGGGGCTTGTTCCATGAATCTTATCGAGCACCAACTTAATGAGTTCAAATCCTTACTTTATAGGGTAGTTGTAATGATACCAGCAGTATGAGGCCGTTCATGGAGCTACTCCGCGATATGCTCCACATATGAACAGAAGATAAGTTAAATGTCAATAAGATGGTTCCAGCTTAACTTCAACATTCGTATGAGGTGAATATATTGATTCCTTAGATGTTGCACAATGTAGTTCTGAAGACTCTCATTGTTGAAGAAGAAATAAATATTGGGACTCAGTGGCAAAACTCCTTCTAGAAAATTATGCATGCTACATAGGGAGTGTGTAAATAACATCAAACACTAGCTAGACAAACCTCTAGGCACCGTGATACGTCCAAAGGACCTGTATTATCGACACCGCGCCAACATAATCCTCATTACAGGACTCCTTACAAAGAACCATATATCAACAATGTCATTTACAGAAGCATGAGTTTAGATCTGGTCAGCAGAACAAACCAGTACAAATGACTCTTAGGCCAACAACTTCTACTTTGAGACTAGGATAACCAAAACTAAGAATGGATTGTTGAGATGTGGGAGATTACTATTCGGAGATCATTCATTGAGAAGGAAAGATTTTTCTATCATCAATACCTATCACAATGGAGGATTTTGAAAGGACTACAAGATACATGCAATTGGTAAATAACCACAGTCGAAGCATCAATTACCATTCCTTTGAGACATCAAGTATGATCACATCAACATTTTCATATTTTACTAGCTCTATGAGCTTGATATTGAAATTTTATATTTAGTTTTGTTTTTAAAAGAAATAAGGTAAAGGAAGTCGGGTCACGATGAGTTTAGATTATTGTGAAAATGGCATCAGTGCCATGAAAGGTTGATCAAGTGAAGACATAACATTAACTTTAGGTGACTTCGAAGGACAAGTGTAAACCTATATGTTAAAATCTTGGGATCTTATGATATAGTGATAAGGATGGATTGGTTACAATCGCAGACAATGTGATACTTAACTACAAGATGAAATGGTTAAGTTTGACAAATGATTTGGGATATAGTAGACTAATTGTAGGAAGAAACCAAGGAAATGTCGCTGATATTTATTTTATTCCTACACCAAAAACGGTGATGCAAAGGTGTACATTATACAACTATATTAGCACTCAACAAAAAGGGGGACATGGAAGGACTAGAAAATATTCATGCAGTATCAGAGTTTGCTGATGTATTTCCTGAGGAATTATTAGGTTTTCTACCAAAATAAAATTGTGGTTTTACTAGATTTTGAAACCTGGAACAAAATCTATTACAGGAACTCCATACTGGGTGTCAACACCAGAATTGCAAGAGTTGGAAAATGAAATTGAAGTATTTGTTGATTTATGAATTATATGTCCGCCAAGATATCCATGGGGTGCAAATTCCAATGGATTTTTTTTTAAATGATGGATTGTGGAGGCTTTGTAATTGATCACCGTTAATTGAGAAAAGCTATTTATTAAGAATCAATATCTCATACAAGAATAAAAGATTTATTTTGACCGATGAAGGAGAAACGATGTTACAAGATTGAATTGAGATTGGGATATCACCAATTATGGATTATGGAAGAAGATATCCCCAAGACTGCATTTAAGACCATATTCATTAGTTCATGAGTTTATTGTTTTATTGTTTGGAATGATGAATGCCTTGGTGTATTCATGAGTTTGATGAATGGGTATTCCTAATGAATACTTGGAGAAGTTTGTTCAAGTGTTCATCGACAATATACTGATTTATTCTCAAATGAAATAAGAGCATGAAATAAGAGCATGATGAACACTTGATATTTTTTTTAGAGTGTCTAAGAGAAAAACAAGTTATATGGGAAGTTGTCGAATGTGTTCATTTTACCGCATTACAAAGATTCATTACTTCAGACATATCATATCTAGGGAAGGTATCACTATGGATCCAACGAAGTGGAGGCTATTATGGAATGGGAAACACCAAAAAAACGTACACAAAGTATGCAGTTTTATGGGTTCAATGGGATATTATCGACGATTCGTCAAAGTTTTTTTGAAGATAGAAAACCCAATTACGAAATTGTAGAAGAAAAATAAGAAAATCTCCCAGTGGATAGAGAAATGTGCGGAATAATTTCAAAAGGTTAAGGAGTTGTTAATGACAACGCCGATACTAAAGGTTCCTAACATGGACAAGGAAATCTTGGTATGCACATATGCATCCAAAGAAGCGTTTCATGATTTTGACAAGATGGACGAGTGATCGCTTACATTTCATAGAAATTGAGAAGGAATGAAGAAGGAAGTATGCCACTTAATTTGGAGCATTATTATCAGGGCAACTGAGAGTATGAGACATTATCTCATCTGGACGAAAATTCAAATTAAATATAGATCGTTGTGGATTGAAACATATTTTTACTCGGAGTGACCTCAACATGCGACAAAGGTGCCGTTCAAACCACGAAGAATACAATTTGAGATTACTAGGTAAATCTATGGAGGTGGGTAACACTTTTGTGATAATCAGATCTCCAAAATTTCGAAGACGTTTTCCTCATTGAACTATTTTTTTTTTGGCCGAAAGATATTTTTTTTTCTACGAATTCTTTGAATGTCAACAATGTAAGGAATACACCGATTTTGTAGAATTCTTGTACAACATATTTTTCATCTAGCAATATCTTTATTTTCGCTATTAAAAGATATTCCTACGGAAATATATTTTCAATTTAAAAATAAGCCATATATTTAATCGAGATCGTGATTTCTTCTGTTACTCTTTTCGGTCTCTGGCGAAAGTGTGAGGGGAGCTCTGAAAGATGATGTTTTCCATGGCCAGTTAAGGGCAGTCGTTAGTGGGTTGGCCCCAATAGCCACGGAGCTTACAGGGCTTCCAACATCAGTTTTAAATCTGGGAATTTGGAATTTTGTAATTTTTAATTTTAATTGAATTGGCATTTTCGAATTGTCTCTGTGACTTGATCGCAAGGGGCTAGCCCTGTCGCCAAGCCGCGGGAATAATACCAACGACCAATATAGGATGATTCTTCATTAAACTGCGGGCTGGGCTTCATGGGAACTCCAATGGCTTGCCATTAGAGTTCTCTATCACAAGTCACAACCCCATTGATTGTGACTTAGGTCAAGGCAATGGGGGTGTTTTATGAATAATGATTTCTTGCTACTATGTAACATTTATACTTTTAAATTTATGTTAATTTTAGAATTGTTAATTAGTATTAATTTCAAGGAATGAGTCCCCGAGGTGTAGGATAGTACTTCTAAGTGGACAGAGTGTGTTGTTAAGCCACCCGTGATGTTAAAGTCACCGGGTTTCAAACCTCATGATAAAAATCCAACCATGTTATAATAGGGTCTTTCAAAATGTATGATCCTCGGTGATTTTGACGGCTAGATGCCCCCGAGTCACTTGGCCAAGCCAGCTAATTACAGAGTCAAGACAAATTAACCAAAAATAAAAATTCATATACCATGTAATATTTATGCTAATTTTATATTTGTTAATTAATATTTAATTACACAATATATTTTTTATATTTATGCTATTTTAGATTTGTTAATTAGTATTAATTTCTTGGTATTGTGTAACATTTATATTTATGTTTATTTTAGATTTGTTAATTAGTATTTAAATTTTAGATTTGCTATGTGTGCATTTGTTCCTTCGGGTCTAGCTTAGATTTAAAGACAATATTTTTTCACTGGTAATAGTTGTGGTCTATTGTGCAACCATATAATTTATTAACTGGTTTAATTCAAATAAATTTATGCATAGAAATAGATTTTATATTCATATATGCAACATATCCAACTAAAATAATCTTCTCTTTAATAAATAATATTTTTTGTAAATATAATACAAATAAATCATTTCTATTTCCTTTAAATATAAATCAGTTTCTATTTCTTTTTATTTAAATATAAATTTGTTCTTATATTTACAAATAAATTCATAAATATTATATATATATATATATATATATATATATATATATATATATATAGGAGAGAGATGAGAGAGAGAAAGAGAGAGAGAGGAGAGAGAGAGAGAGAGAGATCTAACTACATTGAATTATAAAACATTTATTGCCACTAAAAACAAATTATACATCTAAGTACAGGAATTATACAACATTTACTGCCACTAAAACAAATTATACATCTAAGTTAAACTATTGCATTGTAAATTGCAATTTTAGATTAATTACATTGCTCAGAATCTATCATTCAAAATTACAATTTAAACAACTAAACCAACGTAATTATTTACTCTGGTCAATTAGATTTCTACATATAAAAAATCATTTGATAATTTGAGTGCCCAACAAATATAGAGATATCCACTTGATCATTTGAGTGCCCAACAGATATACATATAACTATTGTACATCATTGTTTATCTTATAATTTGTAATGGAATATTTGTGAAATATAGATACAATGGAATATTTTTAAAACATATATACTTAAAAATAAAATTATTAAATTTAAAAATAAAATAGGAAGACAATTTAAAAATTACATGTTTATATGTTCAAATTATACACACAAACAATAAATTTATAAACAATATGGATTTACTTAAAAAAGTGAATTTGATATAGACATTAATAAATAATTTATAAACAATACAGATTTAGTGAATTTGATATAGACATTTAACAATCAAATATTAAGTTTTTAAATTTGATATAGACATTAAACAATCAAATATTAAGAATAGAGTAAGCATTTAAGTGATTAGTCTGTGCCTGAGCAATCGTCCAGGAGCCGAATCGAATATCTTTCACTCTGGTGTTAAAGATTTAGATCCAAATGCCATGATTTTCTGTGTATAGATAATCTCTTATTAAAATTGTTTGTGACTTGGTCATGGGGGGCCAACCCTGTAGCCAAGACATAGTCACGCTCACGGATTAGCCACATGGTTTCCCCCCGTGGCCAAGTCACAGTCATTTCAAATGTTTTGTATTTTTTTAAAATTTCATAAAAAATTCAAATTGTCTAAATTTTTATTTCAAACATTTTTTTATTTTATAAAAATTTCAAATCTTTAGGAATTCAATTTATAAATACATTTTTACATATGTAATATTAGAGTATCATAAGTTATAAATATTATTTTACAGATTGTTGATTCTCAAATTCCTTGTTGTACATTATTGTCTATCTTATAATTTGTAATGGAATATTTGTGAAATATGCATACAATGGAATATTTTTAAAACATATATATTTAATTTTTTTTTAAATAAATTTAAAAATAAAATAGGAAGACAATTTGAAAATTACATGTTTATATGTTCAAATTATACACACAATCAATAAATTTATAAACAATATGGATTTAGTGAATTTGATATAGACATTTAACAATCAAATATTAAGTTTTTAAATTTGATATAGACATTTAACAATCAAATATTAAGAATAAAGTAAGCATTTAAGTGATTAGTTTGTGCCTAAGAAGTCAGCCACGAGCCGAGTCGACTATCTTTCACTCTGGTGTTAAATATTTAGATTCAAACGCCCTACTTTTCTATGCATAGATAATATCTTATTAAAATTGTATGTGACTTAGCCACGGGGGGGGGTAGCCCTATGGCCAAGTTGTGGGCATGCCCATGGCTTGGCCACATGGTTGGCCCCCCGCGACCAAGTCACAATCATTTCAAACGTTTTGTATTTTATTAAATATTCAAATATTTAGGAATTCAATTTATAAATCCATTTTTACATATGTAATATTAGAGTATCATAAGTTATAAATATTAGTTTAAAGATTGTTTATTCTAGAATTCCTTACTATAGTAACCACTTTATCTTGCCTCACTTATTTCTCCACATTGATTAATGCCTATTTCAATTTCTTCATATTGTGATGAGTCTTGGTCACATCTCTGTGTAATACATGAGTGACCTACTTGTGTAGATTTGGTTTGTCCTTGAAATTCATTTGATCAACATTTAATGTAATATGGTTGGATTTGTAGTCAACAACTGACTGAGTTTCACTTTTTTTAGTCTCTAGAACAACCAAATGAAACAATCACTTTTGATATGGCTCCTCTTCAAAACCACAGACTTGTATCATAGTAAATTGCTAAAAAAGGAACCAATCTCCCACTCTGGTGTTGTTTTGCAATTGTAGTGACCCTTTGAATAAAGGAATAATTATAACGAATACTTCATTGTGGATAATAAAGTCTAATATAAACATAAAAGATTTTACATACTGCAAGAACCCTTCACTGGTGACATGTTCTCTTACCATAGGAAACCACTCAATGGTTGGGAGAGAAACATGTTGGATGGTCATTCACCATCCTAGTCTTAAATTAACCTATATGTGAGTATTTTTTATGGATTAACATATGAATAAAGTGAGACGGGTCTGGTACCCCTAAAATCTAAAAAATGTTGGTGTATTTTATTTGCCAAGAACTTGCAAAAGTCAACTTTATGAAGGATTGATTCTTGGGGTGTGACAAGGATACTAGGAAACCCAAAAACAATGGTATCCATTATAAAACTATTATAAATATAAACAAACTTTGAAACATAGGAAGTATATTCACTGAAGTCATTCCCTCAACCTCCAGAACACATACACCGAAATATGTAATAGTCACTTTGCATTGATAGAAAAATTGATAAAATATAGACCAATATTTCATGTCAAAACCTCATTTACAAAGTTAGAAGAAAGAACAATTTTAAATACATTTCACAGTTTACATTTTACAGTTTACAATTTGTTTTCAATTTTAATATATGTGCATATGTATAATATATGTACATATGTTTTAATATCTATGCATATGTTATAATTAGGATAATATATGTTTTCAATTTTAATATGAGTGCATATGTTATAACATTGTAATATGCTATAACATATGACATATTACATTGTAATATGTTATGCCATATTACATTGTAATATGTTATGGAAAATATGCATTAATATAACACTGGACAAATAGAAAACAAACAGTGAAACATAAGTAGTATATTCATTATAGTCATTCCATCAACCTCCAGAATAGATACACTGAAATATGTAACAATCACATTGTGTTGATAGAGAAACTGATAAAACATATCAATATTTCATGTCAAAACCTCATTTACAAAGCTAGAAGAAAGAACAATTTTAAAATATACAAAATATCATGTATAATGAATAGAAATAAACCTTGAAACACGGGGAAAATGTCCACATCACCATAGGTGACATTAGCATGCCATGTCATATTTTGGATTACAGCCTCTGGGAATGTCTAGCATCACTATTAGCAAAAGTGTTCAAGGCCGAAGTAGTGAATTCATGTAGACCGTCGATTGAAGATCCCTTTGGGAATTTTCTCAACCGTTGGATCAAGTTGTGGGAGGAGGGCGTAAGTAATCCAAAAGTTATAACTAATGAGGATTTGAACATATGGATAGTTGTAATATATCAGAGTCCCAGAGTGCCAAAGTCTGAACAACCATAGATCAAGATATGGTAGGATCCTTCCTGACCATTCAATCAAGAAGTGGGAGGAGAAAGTAAGAGAGAATGTTAACTGACAACCACCGATCACCTACACTTTATTACCACTTTGGTAGGTATAACTCTAGGGGAGTTGAACAATTTTGGATTTGTGATATCCCGGAGTCCCAAAGTGTTGAAGTATTGAAGTGAATAGGGATCATCCATCTCGTTAAGCCATAGTCGTTTGATTAATCTAGTGGAAGGATAGCATAAGGGGAGATGTTAATCGATGATAAGAGATCATCATCACTTTATTAAAACTTTGATTGTTTTAACTTTGGTGAAGTTGAACAACTCGAGATTTGTTTTATCTCGGAGTCTCAGAGCACCGAAGCCCAGAAATAAATATGGACCTTCCATATCAACACTGGGTTAAGTCGTGATCGTTGATTTCAGTGAAGTCACTAGAGAACCCAGGATCATCTATCCCTTGGGATATTAAATATAAATTGTTTGATCGAATAATGGAGATGAAATAAGTACTTCGGTGAAGTTTGATCCAGGAAAGTTGGAGGATAAAAAAGGGAGAATGGTCGAAGGCCGAAGTCTGTAGGAATTGGTTCCAAGCATCAGTCTCATGATAAGGTAAAGGGGTTAATTAGATGTGTGAAGGGATGATCCAGATGGATATCGGTGGCCATCCACCTTTTCCAACTGGCTCAAAACAATTTTCTGTCAATTTTGGCAATTTACTATTTTTAGCAGTTTTAACTTCCGGGGCCATTTTGAGGGCCTAAATGAAGGTTTTTTGGGATCAATATCCTGAATGATATCCAAAGGAATGATTGAGCCCCAAAAATTAATCTCCTCGACGATACCTTTCGAACGGGCTATCACAGGCCTAAAACGGAGATCGTATGCAAAAGTTACGACCCCGGGAAGTTGATGTACTAACTTACCCAAATGGGGCCCACATGACTTTTGGCGCTTCATCTCCTAGGGTTAGGTTTTTGGATGTCTAGGGTTTTGGGCATTCTTGATTATTGTAAAAATTCCTTCAGAGCCTCATTTTAATCTTCTTCTTGCGAATGCGTGCTGCCGTCACATCTCTTCTTAGAGATAAGCCGCCACCATTCCAGCAAGCTTGTTTCCACTGCATTTTACAGTTTCAGCTTATTTTGTTATTGAATAGAAAACCAGTTTTACTGTATCTCTATTATTTTGTGTTAAGCACCTATTAATAATCTGTATTCGTTTCATTCTGCTCATAAAATCCGGATCAGTGGTATCAGAGCGGTATTCTCCTTGTCGTCTTAATGCATGTCCCCAACGAGGTCGAAGTACCAAAAGTTGGGTCTCGAGCTTGTTTATCTTGAGGAAAGAAGTTCTTGCACGCCCAAGCGACCTCCCATGGTAGGAGAAAAGAAAGATGACAGGGACAGGAGATCCTTTCAAATTGTTGATTGAGGAAGCCCTCACGCAACAGAGAAACGAGATGATGGATAGTTTCACGCAAATCCTTCGGCGACTACCAATAGGGGATGCATCTTCTTCGAATGGAGGCGTCTCCCCCTTCAAGGTACAAATAAACTTCGATATTCCTATATTTGAAGGTCAGATAGATGTAGATGCTATAGACAAGTGGTTTAATCTACTAGAAGGGAATTTTTTTGTCCATAACTTTTCGAATAAAGAAAATATTACTTTTGCGCTCCTCAAAGTCATTCCCCATGTCAAAGATTGGTGGGAAACGTTTTGTGAGCAAAAGGAAACAGAGGAAACCTCATTATTTTCAGTCACGGCCACCTGAGAATCCTTCAGGGATGCTATTAAGGAAAAATACTACCCTGTCAGAAGTTATGATGACCTATATACCAAATGGACCACACTGCGTCAAGAAAGAGACCAAGCAGTGCTATATTTCACAAATATCCTCCATACCTTGCGCACCAAGTTGGGTATCAAAGATTCAGAGCGACATCTGGTGCTCAAGTATCACGGTGCTCTGCATAGATACATCCAGACCGAAATGGAATTTATGGACATCTCATCCTTGGGCCTGGCCTACCGATATGCCGTCAAAATCGAGCAGAAGCTCAAACAAAAGACACAGAAATTTGGGCTTGGGAACCCCTCACAACAAAATCCAGGAAAAGGCAACCCCAACCCACCAAACAAAGGAAAGAGAAAAGATGGATAGTATCAGGACAACCAGTCCAAGCCGTAAGAAAAGAAGGACACTGAAAAGACAAAGAAAGATACCAGGAAGCGGTGCGACTTCCATTAGAGCCCTTGGCATAACACTGTTGATTGTCGCTCAAAGAAGTCACTGGTGGCTGAAGTGAAAGCCTCTAAATCAGATGCAGATTATGACTTTGAGCCAAAACCAGAAAGGGGAAGATGGATCATTGATGCAGAACCCAGTGCCACCATTGATACCACCAAGCTCCAGCCTGGTGAACCAGACGAGCCAGAAGAAGGAGAGTGCGTCTTCCATTCACAGATGTGGGTAAAAGGCACCCCGCTGCACTTCATCATTGATAGTTGTAGCTAGAAGAACCCCATCTCAGCAAAGGTCATAAAGCGGTTGGCCCTGCCAAAAATGTCACACCCACAACCATACACCATTGAATGGCTCCACGAAGGAAGCGATCTTCGCGTCAGCCAACAGTGTCGACTGTCGTACAACATCAAGCCCTTCAAAGACGAGGTATTATGTGATGTTTCTCCTCTCGAAGTTTGTGATGTTCTTTTGGGCCAACCTTATTTATGGAAACGTCAT